>MCJB01015296.1:35651-50310 GCA_002018475.1 Nicotiana obtusifolia | reverse complement strand
GGGGGGGGGAAGGAAGTGGTTTTGCGTCTACCATGATATTGATTTTCCCCAGCCTTTGACATGATTGCGCCACGAAGTTCGGTAAATAGAACAGATTACTTTATATATAATTTTAGAAAATATTTTGAAAATACTCGTTTCTTTTAAGGCAAATGTCGTCGTCTCGGATTATGACGTGTTATGAGAGATTCTCTACGCACGAACATATCTCTAGGATAACTTCGTCCCGTTGATGTCGATCTTCCGTGGTGTCTTTGACAATGCGGCTACTTGCTGTTACAATTACATCCTAGTTAAGGATAGTGCATTACAGAGGTCTCTTAAGGTTATGGCCGATCAAGTTGCCTAAGTATCTAAAACAGAATCAGGTCTGAACGTAGTTCATGGGATAATGATGAAATGTGATGAAATGACCGAGCCTGACTCAGGCAGCCTACGTATCCAAAACGGAATCAGGTCGGAACATAGTTCAATTACAACAGATTCGTGATGAGATTAAGAAATGAAATGGCCAATTCTGACTCAGACAACCTATGTATCCAAGACGGAATGAGGCCAGAACGTAGTTCAATTACAAAAGATGAATGAATCCGATAAGGATTGCCTATGTATTCCTTTATGAGGAAATCAAGTCGCCGTAGTTCCTGAACAACATACAAAAATGACATTTGGATTTTCTATTACAAGAGAAAGGGGGAGAGAAATCGAACCCTGCGTGGGTTGCCTACGTATCCCTCTGTGGGAAGTCAGGTTTAACATAGTTCTGTTACATCAAAATCCTAACTCTATCTGTCTTCAGGTGTAACATATCTTGATTGCATCCGAGTTGATCGGCTTCGTGTTGACTCTTCCATTCATTTCTGCTAAGATTAGAGCTACACCAGACAGTGCTCTATGGACCACGTAAGGACCTTTCCAGTTTGGTGCAAACTTCCCTTTAGCTTTTACTTGATGGGGAAAGATTTTCTTCAGAACCAACTGCCTCGGTGTGAATTGGCGAGGCTTCACTCTTTTGTTAAATGTACTACCCATCGTGTTCTAGTATAGCTGGCCATGACATACTGCATCTATTCTTTTCTCATCAATGAGCATGAGTTGTTCTTGCCTGACACGTATCCACTCAACATTATCCAATTTTGCTTCTTGAATGATTCTTAAGGACGGTGTTTCGATTTCTGCGGGTATCACTGGTTCAGTGCCGTATACCAACATGTATGGCGTTGCCCCAGTATATGTTCTCATAGTAGTCCGGTAACCTAATAAAGCGAAAGGTAATTTCTCGTGCCATTGTCTGTGATTGTCCACTATATTTTGCTGAATCCTCTTGATATTCTTGTTAGCTGTCTCGACTGCCCCATTCATTGTGGTCTATAAGCTATGGAATTATGGTGGACGATTCTGAACTTCTCGCAGATTTCCCTCATGAGGTCGTTATTGAGGTTAGCGGCTTTGTAAGTGATGATAGATTTTGGTATCGCAAATCTGCAAACGATGTTATTGTGGACAAAATCTGCCACTACCTTCTTTGTGCCGACCTTGTAAGTATATTATTTGACCCATTTGGTGAAATAATCGATGGATACCAAGATGAAATGATGTCCATTTGATGCTACAGACTCTATTGGTCCTATCATGTCCATTCCCCAGGCGGTGAAAGGCTAGGGTGAACCCATTACATTTAAATCATTTGGTGGAACCCGAATGAAATCTTTGTGAATCTGGCACTGGTGACACTTCGGCATGTAGCAGATACCGTCGCATTCCATAGTCATCCAACAGTATCCAGCTCTTAAAATCTTCTTGGCTAACAAGAACCCGTTCATATGGGGTCTGTACGTCCCTGCATGTATTTCTTCCAACATTCCAGTTGCTTCAGTGACATCTACACATCTCAACAAACCTAAGTCTGGGGTCCTATTGTACAAGACTTCCTCGTTGAGGAAAAAGTGGTTTACCAACCTCCTGAGGGCTCGCTTCTGACCATTAATAGCATTTTCTGGGTACTACTGGGTCACAAGGAACTTCTTGATGTCGTGATACCAAGGTTTACCATCTGGTTCTTCATTCACATGGAAGTAATAGGCATGTTGATCCTTGATTTATATCTCTATGGGGTCGATGTGGTTCTTGTCTGAATGCTGAATCATAGATGATAAGGTCTCAAGGGCGTCAGCGAACACGTTTTGAATTCTAGGGACGTGTGTGAACTCAATCTTTGTGAACTTCTTGTGCAGTTCCTTCACGCAGTGCATGTACGACAGTATTTTGACATTCTTGGTTGACCATTCTCCTTGAACTTGGTGGATCAGCAAATCGGAATCTCCTATGACCAAAAGTTCTTTGCTGTTCATGCTGACTGCCATTCTGTTTCCAAGGATGCATGCCTCGTATTCAGCCATATTATTAGTACAAGGGAATCTTTTCTTTGCCGATGCTGGATAGTGTTGTCCAGATTTCTCCCGACTCCTTTAAAGTTTGCTGCTCCATCGAAAAATATTCTCCATCCAGGGTATAATTCTGCAATATCCTCCCCGGCAAATAGTTCTTCTTCATTGGGGAAATACGTGGTAAGTGGTTCATAATCCCCATCCCTGGATTCTCGATGAGGTGGTCGGCTAAAGCTTGTCCTTTGATAGCCTTTTGAGTTATGTACACAATGTCAAATTCGCTGAGGAGAATTTTCCATTTAGCTAGCTTTCCAGTAGGCATTGGCTTCTGAAAAATGTACTTGAGGGGGTCGAGCCGAGATATCAGATGTGTGGTGTATGCTGACATGTAATGCCTTAACTTATGAGCAATCCAAGTCAGAGCACAACAAGTGCATTCTATCAAAGTGTACTTGGTCTCGCATGGTGCGAACTTCTTGCTTAAGTAGTAGATGGCCTGCTCCTTTCTCCCAGTTTTGTCTTGTTGCCCCAACACATAGCTGAAGGCATTGTCCAAGACTGACAAATAGAGCAACAATGGTTTCCCTGGCTCAGGAGTTACCAGTACTGGCGGGTTTGAAAGATACTCTTTGATTCTGTTGAAGGCATTCTGGCACTCCTCCGTCCATTTCGTGGCAGCATCCTTCTTTTGAAGCCTAAAAATGGGTTCACAACTGTGGACTGGACTATGAAACGACTAATGTAATTCAATCTTCCCAAGAAACTCATGACATCTTTCTTGCTCTTCAGTGGTGGTAATTCCGGGATGGCTTTGATTTTTGATGGGTCCAGTTCTATCCCTTTCCTAATTACAATAAAACCCAATAATTTTCCAGCAGGGACTCCGAACATGCACTTTGCTGGATTCAGCTTCAAATTGTACCTTCGCAGGCGTTCGAAAAATTTCCTCAAGTCGTCCAATTGCTGTGAACTCTTTCAAGATTTTATGATGACATCATCCACATACACTTCAATTTCCTTATGAATCATGTCGTGAAAAAGGGTTGTCATGGCTCTCATGTAGGTGGCGCATGTGTTCTTGAGACCGAACAGCATAACCCTGTAACAGTAGACTCCCCAAGGTGTGGTGAAAGCTATCTTCTCTACGTCTTCCTCGTGCATTAAGATTTGGTGGTATCCAGTGAAACAATCCACAAATGATTGCAGTTCATGCTTTGCATAGTTGTCGATGAGAATGTGGATATTTGGCAAGGGAAAATCGTCCTTTGGATTGGCTTTGGTAAGATCTCGGTAATCCACACATTTCTGATATCCTTTTTGGGCACTGGGACAATATTTGCTAACCATCTTGGATAGTTGGTGACCTTTACTACATTTGCTTCTATTTGTTTGGTCACCTCTTCCTTTATCCTTAGACTTAAATCAGGTTTGAACTTTTTGGCTTCTGCTTGACTGGCAGACTGGTAGGGTCAGTGGGTAGTCGATGCGAGACAATGTGGGTGCTTAATCCTGGCATGTCATCATAGGACCATGCGAACATGTCGACGCACTGTTGGAGGAGCTCAATAATTTTTTCCTTCTGCTCGGCATTTAGGTGAATACTGATTCTGGTTTCTTTTATGTCTTCTTCGCTTCCAAGATTAACTATTTCTGTTTCTTCGAGGTTGGGCTTCTTCTAACTCTCCGGTTGTTCGATCTCCTGTGGGAGATTGTCTGGCATCATACTCTCGTCATATTACTTGTAATCTGGATCGTTGCCCTCAGCAGTTTCGATACATGTCATAGTCGCAGAACGCAGTTTTTATTGGTTTGATTACTGAAAAGAAAAGCTAGGTATAAATAAAGCAATAAAATAAATTGCGATATTTATGATAATGATTCTTTTTTATTTCATCAAAAGGGGAACGTCTTAAGCATTCACAAGAGACAAATGACAAAGAGTTAAAGACACGGTGCAGGCCTCAATTGACCGTGCTCTTTCAAAACTTTTACAGTTCCATACTACCAAGACTCCTGGTGAACCAAAGATGGACTGGCCGTCCAATTCTGCAGCTCCTCCCCTGGTTCGGCATCCCTGATGGTCGGTGTCTTGATGTTAGTTTTTTCATAGCATTCTTCAATCATGTTCACGAATAGCTTTCCCATCCCGTCGATGATATCATCTTCGTTCGATAAACTCTGCTGCGGACTTGCAACAAGCTCTGGCACAAAAACCTTTTTCCCGCAGCTAACAATGTGAGTTTTCCCTCCCCGAGGCTAAAATCCTATGCCAGCCCTTCCTTTCTGGCCATTATGTTCAATTGGCTCTATGTTCCTATCTGACATGGCTCCCAACCCTGTTCCTGGCCTATATCCATACTTCATCATCTCCCTCATGGCCATTTTGGATCTGTACGATGATTGCATTCCCAGACTGTGTTCAGCTTTCTCCTCCTCAGTAGTCTACATGATTTCTACGATGTGGAAGGTGACTCCGTGTGACCCCTTAATGAATAGGACAACGTACTCCAAATAGGCGGAGTGACCCTAGTCGACATGGACCACGATCTCTTGGCACTCGAATTTTATGCATTGGTGCAACGTAGACGGCACAACCCCTGCCATATGTATCCAGGGCCTTCCTAGCAGCAATTTGTTAGAAAAGGAGATGTCCGTCACTTAAAATAGCACTAGAAAGTTGACGTGCCCGATTTGCAAGGCTAGATAAATTTCACCAATAACATCCTTTTGCGAACCATCAAAGGCCCTTACCCATACATGGCTTTCGTTGACCTCCCTCAAATGAATTTCCAACTCCCGTAGCGTGGAGAGCAGGCAAATGCTGACTCCTGATCCTCCATCGACCAGCACTCGAGATACGACTTTGTCCCCACATTTGACAGTGGTGTGAAGAGACTTATTGTGACTTGCTCCTTCGACAGGAAGTTCGTCTCTTCTGAAAGTGATCATGTTTGCTCTTACCATTTTCCCAATTGTCGTGGCTAATACCACACTGGTGGTGTTACTTGGTACACTTACCCCGCTTAGTACTTCCAACAAAGTGTCCTTATGGCTGTCAGAGCTCATCAGTAGATCCATGATGGATATCTGCGCTGGAGTTTTCTTTAACTGTTCTTCCAAAGAATACTCTTTACTCGACATCCTTTTCCAAAACTACGCGGCTTCTTGGTCTGTTATGTTCCTCCTTGGAATTGGTTCTTTCCCTGAATTTCCTCGATTGACCTTTTCAGGGGCGTAGCATCTCCAGACCTAATCATACCATGGGCTGCGGCGGAGTTTATCATTTTGGATTTTCCCTTTTGCTGATAGGTCCATGGGTTTTGTATTCTCGATCTTCTTCACCCTGAGTAGCAATGTCAGGTTGCTGCGGATAAGTTTGAATGGTCGCTATAGGCTTTAGTTGTACTGTAATGATGAGAGCCTTTTGAGGAGGGTTCCTTGCTGCTTCTGCATTCCCTATAGTAACAATAGTTCCATTATGGTCATATTCCTTGTCTAATGATCATGTTGGCTCCCTAGTTTGATGATTTGGCAATGGGTTGCGGTTCACATTAGGCGGTGCTGGAGTGCACTGGATGGCTCCACTCTTGATCAAGGTTTAATTTCATTTTTCAACTTGAAACAGTCTTCAGTATCGTGCCCCGATACATTAGAATGATACACGCATCTCTTATTGCCATCAAAATATTTGGAGGGATGTTCAGGAACCCTTCCCTTAATTGGGTGTATCAATCCTTCTCTCCTCAACTTTTCAAACAATTGGGCCAGAGGCTCAGCAATCAGGGTATAGGTTCTGGGACCGCTTTCTTCAAAGTTAGGACGAGGACGTGGTGCATACACAGGTCGGTTTTGGTGAGTAGTGGTTTGGAAAGGAGCATATGGTCATTGTGGGTTTTGGTTGTTGTTGGCTCGAGGAGGGTTGTATTGTGGCTGAGGGTGGTAGTGTGTTTGGGTATTATGGACTGGAGCTTAAGTGGGTGGTGGTGAGTGGTTGTTTGGGGAGTACGAGGTGCTTCCATGAGATGGATTAGTTTGATAGTAGGGGACGACTGTTGAGACCTCTTCTTTCTTTTTCTTCCCGCTACTGATTGATCCTGATTGGATGGCCTTGCTAGCTGCTTGTAGTGTTGCCATAGATTGCACTTTACCAGTTTTTATGCCCTCTTCTAAGAAATCTCCCATCTTAACCAGTTGGGGGAACTTTTGAACCATCATTGCCATCATCTTTTCAAAGTATATTCCCTCTTGGGCTCGGATGAAGTACTTGGTTAGTTCACTGTCGTCCAGTGGCGGTTGCGCCCTGGCAGCCTCCGTCCTCCACTATCGTGCATATTCTTGAAATGACTTAGATGGTTTTTTCTGCAGGTTCACCAGCGGGAACTGATTAGGAGTGATCTCTGTATTGAATCAAAAACGGTTCATGAAGTCCTCCGCCATATCTTGCCAAGTTTTCCAATTTTGCGGTTGTTGTTGGGTATACCAGGTGAGTGCTTCTCCCGTCAGAATCCTTATAAACAATTTCATCCTCAGTTTCTCATTCCTCCCCACTCCGACCAACTTGCCGCAATAAGCCCTCAGATGTGCGTGAGGGTCCCCTGTCCCATCGAATACATCAAATTTTGGAGGTTTATACCCTACTGGCATATCCACATCTGGGTGAATACACATGTCCTTATACTCTAGGCTTTCACTTCCTCAAGCAACTTGGAGACTCTTCATTTTCCTTCTCAACATATGCAACTGCTTAGATATCGACTTTTCTTCCTTAAGCCTGGCCTCTTTCTCTATCTTGGCATACTGATCGATCTCATGTGGCACCCTGACCGTGATGGGTGCTTTAAATGTAGGTTAGGTAACCGCATATACAGAGGGAACGTACTGTTCGTGAGTAGCGACATGTGCTGGTTGGTGGTGAAATTGACTCCGTCACGAGGAGGGGTTGTTGCATTAGTTGTAATGGGCGGGTTTTGTGATGTCTGAGGATATTGTGGTGCGTAGGGATTGTGAATAGGGGGATTTGGTGGGCTAGCGGGGGTTACTGGAGGTATGACTTGAGTGGGGGGTTTTGATGTTGGAGTGTTGTTGTTTTGGCGTGATGTTGAAGGAAAATGATTTGGGAGTGAATCCAAATAACGGAATCTGGGTGGCTGAGGAAGTGTTGTCATGGCTAGGTGCGCCAATTCTTTGATATGTTGTACCTCCTCCCTTAAGGATTCCGTTTCTTGGGCCATCCTGGCCACATGCTCATCATTCCTAGTGTCGTCCTTTTCCCCCGATCACCCCGGGCTGTCGGTTATGACAAGAGCATGTTCAGTTGGGTCTTCTACAGCTGACATCTTTCCCTTAGACCTTAGATTGCATGGTGGCTCCGCCAGTTTTAGTCGAGGCAAACCAACTTTCTTTTCATTTTTTGGTGCGGAGGAGGGGAGGGGGGGGGAGGTAACAATAAAGCAAAAGAAAATAAGAGGAAAAAAAAGAAAAAGAGCAAGAGTCAGTATCTTCATTTTTATGTGGGCAGAAAATCACATAGAGCAGGCAATTCATGCATTACAATCTACCGTGTTCCTAAAATTCACAGGGACCTCTCACTGCCAGAGGTAGGCCTAATTCGCGAATGTTTGACAGATATTTATACTTAAGACATTTAGATCCGAAGCAATTTGGTTTCATAGATAATTTGAACTGATAAAAGCGGGAACAAGGATTACATCATAGAGTTGCATGGGCTTAGGCAATTTGCCCTTTTGGAAAGTAAAAGAGAGAACTGGGGATAAAGGTACAAAGTGAGGAAAGAGGGGGGAAATCAACCGACTCTAATAACCATCCCCTAAGTCACGTCTTGTGCCCTTCTCTTCTTTTGGATCCTCCTCCGGGTCTTCCTCAAATTCTTCCTCATCATCGTTAAATTTAGACTCTTCCTCTAGATCTTCTTCTGGTTCTATGCTTGACTCTATCTGGATGCATTCCACTACCCGATCATCCTCTTCAGCCGGTGGCAACATATGGTCAATAGATCCCGGGACCACCTGACAATGCATTGATGTGATCACAAGATAATATGGTAGGATCTAATGGTAAATATGTAAAGCAACCACTGCGTCCTCTAACCAAGCTATACCCTCTCTGCTTGGGCGGGCTAGTTTTTCTTCTTCGTTAATCCAGACATAGTACAAGGGGGTGCACCATGAATTTTGACCCATAGGCATTGTTACTAGGTCATTCCACTCTTCTTGCAGTTTCCTTATCCTGGGAATTGGAGTCTGGCAATTGTAGAAATCCTCATATAGCGCTGTCCTTGTCCACAGAGACACGTCTTGGATCATACCAAATTTTTTGAGGACCCGCAGATGTGAGTATGGTTGAATGCGTTCTAATCCGATCAACTCGATGAAGTACTTTTGGGGAGTCCTCAAGATTGCTCTTCCACCTAACCAAGAGAGTTTCCAGTTGATCCATTCTCCTTCAGATTGGTCAGTGTTTCCCTCTATTCTTCTTGCCCATGTAGAGAGATCCAGTGTCTCGTTCTTTCATTATGGCTGCAGATCATATTACTGACACCCACGAAGTAGTCGACAGTGGCCTCCCACTGGAATAAGTGTTCAGTAGCCCAAATCTGAAGCAACAAGTTGCATCCTTAAAAAAAATCGTATCCCTGTGCACATGCGGATAACGCTCTCAGCATCTCGGCTATCACTATTGGCACTAAGGTAGCTTGAAGATTGCCGCGGAAGGTAGCCAGGACCACTGGTAACAGGCTGATGTTGATACGACACCTTCGATATGGGAAGACCAATAATCCAAAAAGTGACATTGCGAAAGTGATAGGCCTGAGGCTCTCCCATGTCACCTGGTAACATTGGAACTCCCCTGAATACCACTCACAGCTTTCATGGTGCCCAAACCCGTCGAACATTTGGTCGAGGCTCACCCATCCGTCCTCGATACTTCTGAGGCTTCTGCTATTGGTAAGACCTAGAGCATCCAAGAACTGATAACCGGGCATAGTAACTGGCAGCACTGGCTTTCTTCCATTGAATGGTAGCTCCATAAAACTTGTGACTTCCTCCAATGTCGGTACCAGCTCACAGTCGGTAAATTAGAATACCACTTTAATTGGATAAAAAATTCTATCAACAGACGAGCGAGTACTCTGTCTGCTCAGATGTTCATCAATACAGTTAATGCCCCTAGGTGTTTCCGAACTTCTTCTTCGTGTTCCCGACAAATATTCTTCCACCACTGTTTCAGCTTATGTGGTGCTCTCATTACCATTCTAATTTCAAAATGTTCTGGTTGATTTCCATTTTTGAGGTGGGTAGAAAAAAATATTTGGGTAAGTGTTTGCTTCGGATTTGTAAGTGTATTGTCGTGTTTGTTTGTCTTTCCACAAAAAAATATGTCGTTGGGTACATGACCCATTGACATTAGGGTGGCTTTCCTAATTGTGTGTTGGTGCGTGGGACCAACTCACCTAGGGTTTATGCAGTATGATATTTACTAGAATATAGTATTTCCCACTTTTGAATTGGACTCAGAACAGTGAGAAGTTATGTCAGTTGACCCGACAAAACCATTCTCTGAATAAAGCAGCCAAGACTCGATTGGAAGAGCTGTGATGACAGTATATATAAAGCAGTAACAGATTAGGGTGTAGCAGTAATATAGCAAAGTGAGAAAGATAATTGTAAGGAGCAAATAAGGCAGTAACAGATTAGGGTGTAGCAGTAATATAGCAAAGTGAGAAAGATAATTGTAAGGAGCAAATAAGGCATGTAAGCATGTAATTGCAATTTCGATCATAATCAAACAATGTACAAATTAATCTAGAAGCCAAATTAGTTTAAATCTGCTAAGGTCAGAACCTAAGTGTGTATCCCCAGTAGAGTCGCCATGTTGTTGCACCCTATTTTGCACTAGTCAAGACAGGATTCAACTTGTGGTTCCTCTGTTGTTGATAAAAGAGAGTCACCACCTAATATTTAAAGGTATACTAGGGTACCTATTTAATTACTAAGTCATGTTCTTTATTGATCTACTAACCGGTGAGATTATGGGTAAGCGTTCTTGTTTTTCTAAAGAAAAGGTGTTAGGCACCCCTTTAAATCTACCTGAGATAGTTCCATAGGATTTAGACTAAGTTTGAGGTCAATTATTTATAAAATGCTTTGACTAGTGATAAGGAATGCTGCTTAATGTATACCTAAGTATGATATTGATAGAAAAAATGTGGGTAACTAAGATGTGAGTTCATGAAGAGGTTGATAAGATATATTGAAAGAGTCTTTAAAATCGGTATATAAGTGGTCTAGATTATAAAAGAGATTGAGTTATTAAAATACTTTGATTTGGGGAATGGTTATTTATATAATTCTAAATGGGTGTTTTGTAAGAAAGTGAGACTAAAATTACCTCAGATTCATAGGGTTTTCAAAGAAGAGGTTATTTTGCCGAAAATTCCTTAAGGGCAACAGTTCTTGAAGTTCTGACTTTTCTTTTGAAAACGAAGCTGAGATCTGATTTCCCCTTTTGAAATAGAGCTGCTATTTTTCTAAGTTCTGCATTTTAAAAATCTTTAAAGGAGAGAAAGGTGAGCGAAAAACATAATAATTTGTGAGCAGATTAGAATTAGTGAGTTAAGGATCTACTTCTAATAAATTTTCCATTCAAATCCTATATTGTTTAAGGCTTGCCTAAGTTTATATGATACCAAAGCATAAAAGAAAAGCATGTGATCTAATATATGAGTGTTATATACATGAGAAATAAAACAACAATAAAGACATAACAAATACAACTAACATTAATTTTAAACTAATAGAAACAGCGAATTGCACTAACGAGATAGTAAATAACGATAAAGAGTTGAAGGAAAGAGGACTGGACTCTGTGATTGGGCCTCAAGAAGGTAGGCCCAGCAGTAAAGAAACGCAAATACGTCTGAATTTGGGTCCTCGACGAAATGCAATAAGGCTGGAACTGGGCCTGTTCATCAGGAACTCAGAGGCCTAAACGGATGTACATGTTAAAAGAATAAGAAAGTCACTAGACACATATTCAATATATTTAGCATATTCTAACTACAGATCATACTTTGATGTAAATGACAAATACACAAATAGATAACTGAAACAAGAATAAGATTAATATGGTAGAGGAAATTATATATTAATGTGATGGCTTTACTTAGCAAATAATTCATATTGAAAACCTTTCATTGTCATTAAACACTAAACCCTTAAAGAACTGGATGCATCAGCGAATTAAGAGCTAAGGACGGAGCCCCACTTAAGGTCGATGGTCCCTTTGGATCCCTCGACACTTCAAAGTTCCTAAGGGACTCAAGGCCCAGGGCAATACATGTGCCGGAGAGGGTAGCCCAACCAAAAGTCGAATTCCGCTCCCAAATACCCTTAATCACTGAAGACATGTTTTTCATACAAGTTTAAGTGCCAATGAGGCCCTTCCAATGCAAACTAAATGCTAAAGTATTACTTATCACAAAATATATACTTTCCTCTTAGTGAAAATAATACAAGGGAATACAAATTACTTGATACTTGATAAGGAACACATATAAAGTAAACCTAAAGGGGGGCTGACTTTAGAATACATACAGATAAAAAGAAGTTTCATAATCATATTGTTGCAAGAATGAATCATTAAGGCACAACATATTCAAACAGGTATTAATAGCATTACTTGGCACCTTACCAATAGTCATGGTAAGCCATTGTTACAGAGAGGTTATCAAGGTCATCAGGAATGGGATTAAACTCTCATCATGACTACATATTCACAGGTTCAAACATGGAACCCCTAAGGTCTCAACAGGGTCATGCTTTTAATAGTATTAGCAAGTCAATGTGTTCAGATAATATAAGCAAATGAACTTCATAAGGTTTGAGAGTCAAGTTCAACTTCAGGTAAACAACAAGGAAGAGGACTGAGCATAACTCAAGATAGAACATTGGGTAACAAAGTTAAGCAAAGATGCTTACAGCATTTAATCAATTACACATAGGTAGGGTGAGTGAGACAATGACCTCATATTAGCAGGGGAACTTTGCACATTACATAACTAATTACAGAACCAAATCAACTTGTTGGTAAAGAAAGGAGATGGAAAACATTGCATCAAGACAAGTTCAAACTCAAACATAAATCTAGTTCAGCATATAGGGATGAAGCGATCATGCTTCAACTCCTAAAAGAATCACTTGATTATAACATAGTGTCTAAGTCCTTTCTTCATAGCATATAAATTAATAATAGATGCATGCAAACTTTATGAAATCAACAAGGGCTCAAAAGAATAATGACGGGGATGTACTGCACAAGTTTTGAATTACACATGTATATGAAGATCTCAACTAATCATGGGGGCAAAAAAACTTAGTTATGCAACAATTATTAGTAGACTTTATCCAAACAAGATCATGACTTACATGTGAAGAGGAAGACAGCTTAACTTTAAGAGAATATATATACAATGATTATTCATGAGAATAGGACAGTTTGATGCAAACAAGACAGCTTCCTATAAATACATACAACAGTTGAGTACGATCATGAGAAGGTTATAATGATAGCCCAGATATCACCCTCAGAGTTAGTAGATACAGATGTAGAGAAGGAAAGTATCTAATCACTTAAATTCTTTCACCCTAGCTTAGTGATATAGACTCGTTAAACTTTGAGATGTATACCAGTTAAGATTACCAAATAATGAACTCGATCATAAAGCAAATAGGATGTAGGAAATGATATGCAGAAGTGAAGATCACAACAGTATCATTAGTGAAGGGAAAACATGAACATGATTGGTTTAACAATGATAATAATCAAACAGAGTAAAGACTAAAGTGGTAACTCAGAAATAGTTTAACAAACACAAGCAGAAAGGAAAGTATTTAGATATTTTAAGTTCAAACACAAGGTTAAGAAGTGGGGGAATATAAGTCATCTTAGTCCAGGTATCATTTCAATCATAACTATCAGGTAGTAAACTCAGCTTCCAAGACTCACAAAAATACAGAAGTGCAATAAGACAGAGATGAGCTTACTGCAACTCACTGAGAACTATGAAGTTTGCATTGAACATAAACATATAAGAATTTAGGCATAGAGACTGTAGGAAAACTCAGAACAAAGATCAACAATTAGCAATGGCTTAATCGATTATCACTTTAGAGAATGATAACAGAACAAGCTGACCATAAAAGGTTGTCCAACTAAAAAAGCATAAATATCGAACATATAAAACACATACAGAATAATTATAATCTACAGAACATAAATCGACATATCTAAATCATTTAGAGAGATGAACAAAAAGAAAAAGGGAGAGAAAGATGCTGACCTTCTTAAGGGCAGCAGACCAAACGAATTCTTTTGTTGCTCAAGATCCCAGAACCTTCGAGCTTGAACCAACAAAAGAACTCGACAAAAGAGAGGGAAAACAGTAGGAGAGCTAAGACCAAAAACCTTAATTTTCTTAGTGTTTGCTTTTTGTGTGTTTAGTGTGTTCGTATTTGTGTATGTCCATTTGTGCTAGGTGAGAGCATTAAAGACCCCCTTTTTATAGTGTCATTAAGGCTTTAGGGTTTCAGATTATAAACTAAGATAGTGGAGAGTGATAATGAGTTGATGATGTGAGCAAATCAAAAGAAAATAAGAAACAGAGGGTGAATTCAGTATTTGAGTTTACCTGAGTGGAGAACAGTCGATCGCTGAGGGCAAAGGACCGATGGAAAAATACCAAAACCCATAGGTCACCGCGTTTGACCTCTGGGTACAGAATATTTATGATGAACTCTGAATCTTGCACATGCATGCTCCGATTTGGCAGAATAAGTGAGGGAACCAGATGAAATGAAAACTCTTCAGTTAGTTATAGGGTTTGGAATTGGGGTTTTTGAATCTTAACAACAAGAACGGAAAACCGAGCTTACTAGATTTAACTCCTAGGAAAAAAGGAAGTATATTGGCATGTTGATTTGAAGGGACAACGGAATGGTGCTTCGATTTCAAGGAGCCAGGTCCTGGCATTTCTGATTTGGAAAACAAAAAAGGGAAAGTCAGCAGGATTTATGGATAATGAAGCAGGAGAAGATGATTTGATAGGATCTCATGACCTAGCACGGATTTGTGCAAGGGTTGTTGACTGATTTGCTATGCCAATTTGGGAGAAAAGAAGACGAAAGAGGAAAGAAGGGCGTCTGGATATCAGAGAAACGATTTAGGGTTTTGAGAAAGGGGGGGGGGGGGGGGGG
>MCJB01015296.1:0-35631 GCA_002018475.1 Nicotiana obtusifolia | reverse complement strand
AGGGGTCGTCTCTAAGGTTAAAGTCAAGGGAAGGGATCTGGGCCGTTGGATCGTTTGATCAACGGCCTTGATAAATCGAGGTGTTACGCATTTAAGAAAATTAATTTCGGGAAAATACGGGACCGTTGGATCTGTGTGATCCAACGGCTGAGATAATGTCTAATACTGGGTCAAGATTAAATGAAAAGTAAGGATAATTGTGACCGTTGATGATTTGAATCAATGGCTCAGATAGCTTGTGTTTCTTTTGTTAGTAGGATTAGAGAGTGACGTGGCGCGACCTGGTTGGAGTGGCATGGATTACCAACTTGGAATGGGATGGGATATTTGGACTGGGTCAGGTCTGGATTGGGCTTGGTATTTGGGCTGTTGATTTAATGAATAGCCACTTTATTTTTAATGAAGGAATTGCAATTGTAACCTTTTAGTTTTTAACCCTTTAAAACTAATTTAAATAAGCTTAAAAATATCAATAAAATGTGGTAAAATTATAATTACTATATATTACTAATTATTAAAATTAATTATCTATAAATAACATATATTTCGAATTATAGTTCTAATTTCAAATATTAACATAGTAACCTAATTCGCTGGAAACTAAGGAGTAATTTTGTCAAATTATAAAACTTATGTAATGTATATACAAAAGTTATTTTTATAATAGTAAATACATTTGTAATTACACAATATCAGTACTACATGATTAATTTTAAAATTAATACTTAATTTATAAAATAGATAGTCATTAATAGAAAATATTTTAAAGTATTTATCGAAAGTTGTTAAGCGTGGAAAAATTAATTTTAAAAGGGATGATCAAAATTGGCCATCAACACTACCCATACTCATAATCTTTTTATTCAAGGAATCAGCCACCACATTTGCCTTCCTAGGATGATACAAAATAGTAATATCATAGTCTTTCAACAGCTCAAACCACCTCCTCTGCCTCAAGTTGATATCCATCTGCTTGAACAAATACTGTAGACTCCGATGATCTGTGAATACCTCACACCACACGCCGTAAAGATAGTGCCTCCAAATCTTCAGCGCATGAATAATGGCTGCAAAATCTAAGTCATGAACATGGTAATTCTGCTCGTGAACCTTTAACTGCCGCGATGCGTATGCAATCATCTTGTCGTCCTGCATCAGTACTGCACCGAGCCCAATACGAGATGCATCATAATACACCGTGTAGGATCCTTAACCTGTGGGCAACACCAACACAAGCGCCGTAGTCAAAGAAGTCTTGAGCTTCTGAAAGCTCAACTCACATTCATTTGACCATCTGAATGGAGCACCCTTTTGGGTCAATCTAGTTAATGGGGCTTCTATAGATGAAAACCCCTCCACGAACCGGAGATAATAACTCACCAAACCTAGGAAACTACGGATCTCTGTAGCTGAAGTAGGTCTATGCCAGTTCCGAGCTACCTCAATCTTCTTAGGATCCACCTTTATACCCTCTGCCGATAGAACATGCCCCAAAAAAGGCGACTGAGTCTAACCAAAACTCACACATTGAAAACTTGACATATAACTGGCTATCTCTCAAAGTCTGGAGCACAATCCGAAGATGCTGCTCATGCTCCTCTCGATTGTGTGAGTAGATCAAGACATTATCAATGAGTACAATCACAAAAGAATCCAAATAGGGCTTGAACACCTAGTTCATCAAATCCATGAATGTTGCTGGGGCATTTGTCAACCCAAATGACATCACTAGGAACTCATAATGCCCATACCGAGTCCGAAAGGCCGTCTTAGGGACATCGGATGCCCTAATCTTCAAGTGATGGTAGCCAGACCTAAAATCAATCTTCGAAAACACCTTGGCACCCTGAAGCTGATCAAATATGTCATCAATCCTCGGCAACAAATGCTTGTTCTTGATAGTGACCTTGTTCAACTGCCGATAATCAGTACACATCCTCATCGACCCATCTTTCTTCTTCACAAACAACACGGGCGCACCCTAGGGCGAGACATTAGGTCTAATGAATCCCTTATCAAGAAAATCTTGCAATTTCTCCTTTAATTCCTTCAACTCTAGTGGGGCCATATGGTGGAATAGAAATGAGCTGAGTGCTCAGAGCCAAATCAATATAGAAGTTAATATCTCTGTTGGGTGGCATCCCCGAGAGATTTGAAGGAAACAACTCAAGAAACTCATATACAACAGGTATTGAATCCATTGAAGGAACCTTCGTATTCGAATCATGAACATAGGCCAAATAAGCTAGACAACCCTTCTCGACCATGCGTCGAGCCTTCATATAGGAAATAACCCTTCTGGTAGATTGGCCAGGAATCCTCTCCACTCTATTGAGGCAACCCCGACATGGATAAGGTCACCGTCTTTGCGTGACAGTCTAATATAGCATGATAAGGTGACAGCCAATCCATACCCAAGTTAACATCAACGTCTACCATATCAAGAAGAAGGAGATCTACGCTAGTCTCAAGACTCCCAATAGTAATCACACACGAGCGATAAACGCGATCTACAACAATAGAATCTCCCACAGGCGTGGACACATACATAGGAGCACTCAAAGAATCACAAGGCACAACCAGATATGAAGCAAAGTAGAATGACACGTAGGAATAAGTAGAGCCCAGATCAAATACTGAAGCATCTCTATGGCAAACTGGAACAATACTTGTGATAAAGGTATCATATGAGTCAGCCTCAGGCCTAGCTGGGAAAGCATAACATCGGGGCTAGGGCCCGCCACTCTGAACTACGTCTCTAGGACGGACTCTAGCTGGTTGGCCTTCACCTATAACAGCTTGACCTCCACCTCTAACGGCCTGACCTCCACCTATGGCTGGCTAACCCTTTCCTCTAGATGGATTAATGGGTAGTGGAGCAACCGGTGCTAGAACCATGACACGAGAACTCTACTATAGCATGCCGCCCATCAATCTCAGACAGAACCTCCTGATATGACCAGTACCTACACACTCAAACCATCCATCCGGCTGTTGTGGCTGTTGAAGCTGACCAAACGGGTCGGATAACCACGGTGATAGCTCTGAATCGGAGGCGCACTGATAGGAGCTGATGGTGCACTATAGTTTGGCTGCCCAGAGTAAGCCATATAAGGACCACGACTCCCTGAAGCACTGTGAGATGCCTAAACCGCTGACTAAAATGGCTTGGGAGGATGACCCCTACACAAAGTACCCCTGCCTCCAGATGATGCACCACTAAAACTACCGGAAAGACGAGGCCTCTTATCAAACACCGGCCCCTTCTCCTAAGCACAAACCATCTCGATCCGTCTAGCAATATCTATGGCCGTCTAGAAAGAAATATCACTTTCGATCTCCTTGTCCATCTATAGCCTGATAGTGAAAGTGAGCTCATTAATAAATCTCCTCACTCTCTCCCTCTCGGTAGGAAGCAAGATAGTGGCATGGCGAGCTAGGTCCACAAATTGAGTCTCATACTGGGTAAAAGTCATACTACCGTGCTGAAGACGCTCAAACTGCCTACGGTACTCCTCTTTCAGAGTGAGTGGAATGAACTTCTCTAGCAGTAGCTGTGAGAACTAATCCCAGTGCAGGCGACCCAGCTGGTCTAGTCAAAATATAATCTCTCCACCACCTCTTGACGAAACCAGTCATCTAAAATGCTCCAAAGTCGACCCCAATGGTTTCAACTACACCCATGTTGTGCAACACCTCGTTGCAACGACCTAGGTAATCATGTGGGTCCTCAGAAGATGCACCACTGGAGTGAATAGGGAAGAGCTTGGTAAACTTATCCATCCTCAATAGGGCCTCAGAAGACATGGAAAGCCCATCACCGGGTTGTGCCTCACCAACCGCCTGAAGCACCTCAATTGGCGGGGCTCATGGAGTCTAATAAAGGGGAGCCACCTGCTCCGGGGTGTGAGTAGTGGGATTTTGTGCTCCTCCCCTAGCCCGAGAGACGGCTGGTGCCACTAAAAATGTTCCAATCTGGGCTACACTCTCCATAAGGCCTAACAAACGGACTAGAGCATCCTGAAGCACTAGAGTGGCTATGAACCCCTCCGGAACCTGAGCTGGTCCGACGGGTACAATCTGAGCTGGAACCTCCTCCTCAAAATCTACCTGAGGCTCCACTGTGAGTGTTGCTGCTGGAGCTCTAGGCTGGGCTCTGCCTCTACCACAGCCTTTGGTGCGACCTCTACCCCTAGTTATAGCTGCCACTGGGGGATCCGCCTCCTGTCCTACTATAGATACAGTGTGTGTTCCCCCCATCTGCGAGAGAACAAGAATAGTGTAACAACCCGGCCAATCGTCTCATGAGTTATCGCTCCGTTTTGCCCCATTTCTGCTTCATTATGCTTCGTTATCCGTGTTTTATGTGATCGAGTTGAGTAGTTTGCGTTCGGAGTGGATTTGGTAAAAAAATGAGACACTTAGTCTCTTTTAAGAAGGTTTAAGTTGGAAAAGTCAACCGGATGTTGACTTATGAGTTAGAGGGCTCGGATATGAGTTCTGATGGTTCGGTTAGCTTCGGGAGGTGATTTATGACTTAGGAGTGTGATCGGAATTGGTTGTGGAGGTCCGGTGTAGAATTAGGCTTGAATTAGTGGAGTTAGTATTTTGGCGATTTCCGGTTGTTAGGCGAGATTTTAGTCGGAGGGTCGAAATAGAATTCCGAGAGTTGCTGTAGCTTTGTTATGTCATTTGGGATGTGTGAGAAAAATTTCATGTCATTCAGACGTGGTTGGCTGGGTTTTTGATCAAAAGAGTAATTTAGAAGATTTTGAAATTCTTAGGCTTGAATCCGACGCGAATTTGGTGTTGTGATGTTGTTTTGAGCGTTCCGAAGGTTGGAACAAGTTTGAATGATGTTATGGGATATGTTGGAATATTTGGTTGAGGTCCCAGTGGCCTCGGATGAGTTTTGTGTGGTTAAATTGACTATTTCATCTTTGGAAAAATTGCAGATTTATTTTTTTAGCTTCAGCTGTGCACCAGAAAATTTCTGGTGCGAGTAGTCCAGTTTGGAAACTCATATCTTATATTCTATAAGGAATCAGAAAAATTTCAAAACATGAAAGTTTAAGCCCTTTTATTCTAGTTTAGAGAAAGTTAAACCATTCATGATTTGGATATTCTATGAGAAAGTTATGATTGATTGAAGTTGGTTGGTGGAGCAATTTTGACAGAATTTTCTGATGCAATTTAGAAGCTCATATCTCGGAATATATAAAGAGTTATATAGTGTACAACCTATCAAATGAAAAATCTTCGAGTCTAGTTTCTAAATCTTCAAACCGTTGATCATTTGGATATTTCCAAAAGGGGTTATGAGCATTTTAATAGAAGGTGTACAGCAAGGGAAAATGCTAAGAGGATGTACAATCTGCACAACGCAAGGTACAACTCGATGAAGCCTGGGCAGAATGTTTTTAAGTCTTCTTTTCCGCGATTTTGGGTATATTTTCACCCATATTTGCTTATTTTTGGAGGTTCTTGAAGGAAATTAATGAGGGATTCAAGGAGAATCGATTGGAGGTAAGAATTTTGGACCTAAAACTCATTTATATTATGAAATCCACCTAGAAAATCATTGAAGTCTTGCTAAAAATGGAAGAAATAGGGCTTGGGATTTTGAAATTCTAATTGGGTATTTGGAGGACCATTTGGGGTCGGATTTGAGAAATTTTGATGTGTATGAACTCGTTCGGAGATAAGGAACCCGTTGATGTGAAAATTTCTGAGCTTCGAGAAGTGGGCCGAGGGCTCGAGTTTTGCTAATTTTGGAATTTTTTGGTATTTTTCAATTGTTTTTGCTTGAGCTTTGTCCCCTTAGCATATTGTGACGTATTCGTTCTGATTTTGGATAGATTCGACATGCGTGGAGGTTAATTCGAGGGGAAAAGGCGTCGTGGGCTAGGGATTTAGCTGGTTCGAGGTGAGTAGTGATTGGAAATGATGTTCTGAGGGTTTGAAACCCCGGATTGTACATCGTAGTGCTATATTGAGGTGAGACACACGCTCGATGATGAGCGTGGGGTCGTGTACTACTGGGGATTGTGACTTGGTCCGTCCCGATTGATGATTTTTACCGCGTATTTGACTGAAACTTATTTGTTATCATCATGATTTGGGCTGATTGCCATATTTTGGCTCCATTCCAATTATTTGAACCCTTCGGGGATTTTTATCACTGTTTTCTCACTATTTTGACTTATTACTTGAACTCAGTCATGTTGTTTTCCACTGTTTTACAACTCAGCCACTTTTACTCAATTTTGAGACTTAAATAATATTTTAATGATGTTTTCGGGTTGAGAACTACTGTTTTACTATGCCCGAGGGGCTTGTGATGATTTTCTGACTGAGTGCGGCCGAGGGCCAGATGTGAGGATATACTGAGTGATATGAGGCCGAGGGCCTGAGATACTTTATATGCCACGAGGTGGCTTGTGACTGATATGAGGCCGAGGGCCTGAGATACTTTATATACGCCACAAGGTGACTTGACTGATATGAGGACGAGGGCGTAGATTTGATGCCACGAGGTGGCTTGATATTGCGCTTGGGCCGTAAGGGATCCCTCCCGGAGTTTGTACACCCACAGTGAGCGCCGGTACCCATTATGATGTGAGATATAGCTCGAGGGGCTAATATTTTACTATGTGATAGCTCGAGGCACTGGTATTGTTCTGAGATTTGAGCCCGAGGGGCTGGTACTGTTCTGAGATTTGAGCCCGAGGGGCTGGTACTATTCTGCGATATTGCCCGAGGAGCGGATTTGTTGATACTGAGCCCGAGGGGCGATTTTCTATTTTTTTTTACTTCACATTATTTCCCTGAAAATTACATGTTTTACCTGTTGAAAGGAGATCTTACTTGATTTCTCACTTATTTACCGTTTTCAAATGATGTTTTACTGCTTCATTATAGAATGCCTTGTGCTTTACGTGCTTTCTTATTTTCAGTAATTATTTATATTTATTACTCACTGGGTCGGAGTACTCACATTACACCCTACACCATATTTGCAGATTCAGGCATTTTTGGTTCCGCTCTGAAGTGTTGACTCCTCCCGTCCAGGCGGTAATTCAGAGACTACGAGGTAGCTGTTGGCGTTCGCAGCCCCGTATCTCCCTTATCTTATTGTTTCTATGTTCTTCAAACAGTTGTGCCAGATATTGTATTTAGTAGACTTGTATCAGGATCCATAGTTGCTCATGACTTGTGACACCCGGGTTTGGGCTGTGTCGGGATGGTTTCTATTATGGTTAGCTATATTTCCGTGAATTATTGCTATTAAATCATGCTTATATTGTTTTGATGTTAATTAGCTGCTTAAAATAAGATTTTAGTTATATTGGCTGGCCTTGTCTGCACGAGAGGTGCCATCACGATCGGGTTCGGGGTTAGGGTCGTGACAAATTAAATGGTTCAATCATTAATGATAGAATAAAATCGAAAAATGGAGAAAGAATGAAGTAAAATTTTTCCTAAACTCCATAGCCTCCGGAAGATAAGTACAGACGTCTCCGTACCGATTCTCCAGACTCTACTAAGCTAGCTCGTGACTCGTGAAACCTAGGCAACCTAGTGCTCTGATACCAACTTGTCACGACCCCGAATTCCAACCCTCGAGACCTTGATGGCGCCCAACATTTCACTTGCAAAGCAAGCCAATGTTAGAATAGTTTTTAGCCATTGTTAACAAATCAAATTAACTAATACCAATTAAACTGAATAAGCTGAAATAGAGTGAGAAAAACTATAATAATCGCAATATCTAGATAGAATCCCAGAACAAATGTCACAATTGCACGAGCAACTAGAATACTACAAATAATGGTCTGAATGAAAGTAAAACTGTCTGAAATGAAATAAACAACTAGAATAAGGTAGAAGGGGACTCACGGGCTGCGAACACCGTGCAGCTGTTCCTCAAGTCTCTGATTCGGCAATCAATCCGAGCAATCTACTGGCCGCCGCTAGGACCAACTCCAACATCTACACAAGAAGTGCAGAGTGTAGTATGAGTACAACCGACCCCATATATTATGTAAGTGCCAAGCCTAACCTCGATGAAGTAGTGACGAGGCTAAGGCGGGTCACTTACAATAAACTGTATGCAATATAATAATATAATAGGAAAAGTAAGGCACATAACTTATGATAATAAACTCAATCCTTGAAATCAGTAAAAAAAGAATATCAGTCCTCAGAATCTCGTACGAAACTAATACAATGCACAATGAATACCAAACACACAATCCTTTGCGGCGCACAAGCTGATCCCACCGTACAAACACAATCCTCCCTTATTTCACCATATCAATATCAAGAATAACATGTAATATCTATTGCGGGGCGCAACCCTCCCTTATTTTACCATATCAATATCAAGAATAACATGTAAAATCCGTTGCAGCGCACAACCGGATCCTACCATATAATTAGAATCAATATCATACTCCTCCATTATTTCACCGTATCAAAATCACATGTAAAATCTGTTGTAGTGTACAACCCGATCCCACCATATCAATGTCAATCCGTCCTTATTCCACCCATTACAGCGTGCAACCCGATCCATAAACAAAATTAATAAATGTAATCCACTCAACAACTCAAATCACAGGAATCTCTACGATTAAGGAATATGAAAGCAAAACCATAAAGGAACCTCGCACGAAATTAAGGAATGCTACAATTAATACAAAGCAACAAGACAAGTCAAATATATGGCAATTAAAGTGTACAAATAAGACAATTAAGGCAAGTAGCAATTTATCATGGAAGCATGGAAGAAACAAACATTTTATTATGGGAGAAATATATGACATGTAGCAAGTTAAGGCATAAGAAGAAATTAAAACATGAAACAGATAAGACATGGAATAAAACAACAAATGAAATGCAGGAAAGCATGGAAATAAGTATTTTGACGGCGTATATACACTCTTCACCTTGCATATACGCCGCTACACATGTAATTCACATAGCACATAGCTCAAAGTTTCCTAATTTCCTCAAATCAAGGTTAGACCCAACAATTACCTCGCTCTGCAATAAAGTCAAAGCTCAACCAGGGCCTTTCATCTAAAATTCGCCTCCAAACCAATCGAATCTAACCAAAATCAACTCAATAACATCAAACAATGCTAGGGAGATCAATTACAATACATATAGTTAAGATCTTTACACTTTTCCCAAAAGGTCAACAAAAGTCAACACCAGATCCGCTTGGTCAAAACTTGAGATTCAAACCAAAACCCAATTACCCATTCACCCCCGAGCCCGATTATGTAATTAGTTTCGAAATCCGACTTCCCAAATCCCTAATTTTCCACCATGAAAGAACATAGATTAATGTTAAAAATTAATGGTTGTTGATGAAAATGGAAGAAAACAAGTTAAAGTATACTAACCTATGAAAGGGTGATGAATTTCAATTCAAAATCGCCTCTAGGCCGAGCTCTAATGAAAAGATGGTGAACAATGAGTGAAATCCCGTCTTTGGGATATTTAATCGACTAGGCATCAGGCCTTCTTTGCGTTTGCGAAAACTTTCCGTGTTCGCGAAGCACAGCGACCAGAATGGCTTACCCGTTCGCGAAGGCTTCTCCCCCAAGCTAGGGATTTAGCCGGTTCGAGGTGAGTAGTGATTGTAAATGATGTTCTTTGGGTTTGAAACCTTGGATTGTACATCGTAGTGCTATATTGAGGTGACACACGCGCTCGATGATGAGCATGGGGTCATTTACTACTGGGGATTGTGACTTGATCTGTCCCGATTGATGATTTTTACAGCGTATTTGATTGAAACTTATTTGTTATCATCATGATTTGGGCTGATTTCCATATTTGGGCTTCGTGCCAATTATTTGAACCCTTCGGGGATTTTTATCACTGTTTCCTCACTATTTTGACTTATTACTTGAACTCAGTCGTGTTGTTTTCTACTGTTTTACAACTCAGCCACTTTTACTCAGTTTTGAGACTTAAATAATATTTTAATGATATTTTAGGACAGAGAACTACTGTTTTACTATGCCCGAGGGGCTTGTGATGATTTCCTGACTGAGTCCAGCCGAGGGCCAGATGTGAGGATATACTAAGTGATATGAGGCCGAGGGCCTGAGATACTTTATATGCCACGAGGTGTCTTGTGACTAATATGAGGCCGAGGGCCTGAGGTACTTTATATACGCCACGAGGTGACTTGACTGATATGAGGATGAGGGCCTAGATTTGATGCCACAAGGTGGTTTGATATTGTGCTTGGGCCGTAAGGGGCCCCTCCCGAAATTTGTACACCCCCAGTGAGCGCGGGTACCCATTGTGATGTGAGATATAGCCCGAGGGCCTGATATTGTACTATGTGATAGCCCAAAGGGCTGGTATTGTTCGATAGCCCGAGGGGCTGGTACTGTTCTGCGATATTTCCCGAGGGGCGGATTTGTTGATACTGAGCCCGTGGGGCGATCTTCTATTTTTTTTTTTTACTTCACATTATTTCCCTGAAAAAATTACATGTTTTACCTGTTGAAAGGAAATTTTACTTGATTTCTCACTGATTTATTGTTTTCAAATGATGTTTTACTGCTTCATTATAGAATGCCTTGTGCTTTACGTGCTTTCTTACTTTCAGTCATTATTTATATTTATTACTCACTGGGTCGGACTACTCACATTACTCCCTGCACCATGTGTGCAGATTCAGGCGTTGTTGGTTCCGCTCCGGAGTGCTGACTCCTCCCGTCCAAGCAGTGATTCAGAGACTACGAGGTAACTATTGGCGTCTGCAGCCCCGTATCTCCCTTATCTTATTGTTTCTATGTTCTTCAAACAGTTGTGCCAGATATTGTATTTAGTAGACTTGTATCAGGATCCATAGTTTCTCATGACTTGTGACACTCGGGTTTGAGCTGTGTCGGGATGGTTTCTATTATGGTTAGCTATATTTTCGCGAATTATTGCTATTAAATCATGCTTATATTGTTTTCATGTTAATTAACTGCTTAAAATGAGATTTTGGTTAAATTGGCTGGCCTTGTCTTCACGAGAGGCACCATCACTACCGGGTTCGGCGTTAGGGTCGTGACAAATAGAATGGTTCAATCATCAATGATAGAATAAAATCACACAATGGAGAAAGAAAGAAGTGAAATTTTTCCTAAACTCCATAGCCTCTGGAAGATAAGTACAGACGTTTCGTACCGATTCTCCAGACTCTACTAAGTTAGCTCGTGACTCGTGAGACCTAGGCAACCTAGTGTTATGATACCTACTTGTCAGGACCCGGAATTCCAACCCTCGGGACCTTAAATGCGCCCAACATTTTACTTGCAAAGCAAGCCAATGTTAGAATAGTTTTTTAGCTATTGTTAGCAAATCAAATTAACTAATACCAATTAAACTGAATAAGCTGAAATAGAGTCAGAAAAACTATAATAATCACGACCGGGTTCGGGGTTAGGGTCGTGATAAGTTGCTATCAGAGCCTAGATTACATAGGTCTCACGAGTCCTGAGCGGGTTTGGTAGAGTCTCGCACATCGGTACGGAGACGTCTGTATTTATCCTCGAGAGGCTGCAGAACCTTTTAGGAAAAACTTCATATTCTTTAAATTCTTGTCGTGCGAACTTGTTGATCCGAGCACTAAACTTCTGTTATCCTATTCTCCCACGAGATGGTGAGGACGCGAGCTACCGGACGAGGTGGACGACCACCAGTGCCACCCACTGAGGCCACCAGAGGCCGTGGACGCAGTCGTGGTCGTGGCAGAGGTAGAGCAGCGAGGGCAGCACCTGTTTATCCACCAGCTGCCCCAGCTCAAGATCAGGCTCCAGCAGCACCAGTTCAGGCACCAGCTGTGCCCATCGTGATTCTGGGTCTTCAGGAGGCCTTGGCTCAGATCTTATCTGTTTGCACTGGCCTGGCTCAGGCAGTTTCATCCACCACAGCAGCAGCTACTTCACTGGCCGGGGGAGGCAATCAGACCCCCACTGCTCACACACCTGAGCAGGTAGTGCAGGGACTTCAGACACCGGAGGCACCTCCAGCCCAGCCAGTTGCACCAGCCCAGGAGTTCATGGTACCAGTTATGCCGGATGATGAGCAGTGTTGTTTTGAGAGGTTTGGTATACTCCAGCCTCCGTCATTCAATGGTGCTGAGGGCGAGGATGACCAGGGTTTTCTTGATAAGTATCAGCTGATGCTCCGTACAACAAGGATTCTTGAGTCTAGTGGTGTGGTATTTACCACCTTTTAGTTTTCTGGAGCTACCTTCACTTGGTGGGAGGTGTACGAGAGGCGTAGGCCAGTTGGTGCAGCGCCCCTTACTTGGCAACAGTTCTCCACTCTTTTCCTTGAGAAGTATATGCCGCAATCCCACAGAGAGGAGCTGCGTAGACAGTTCGAGTGGTTGCGACAGGGGGATATGACTGTGTCACAGTATGAGTCGAGGTTTTCTTAGTTGGCTCGTCATGTCGTCTGGATGGTTCTGACAGATCGTGAGAGGATCAGGAGATTTGTTGATGGCCTTAACTATCATCTCCGTATTCTTATGACCAGAGAGAGAGTGTTGGGTGCTACGTTCGAGGAGGTGGTTGATATCGCTCGCGAGATTGAGACGGTTCATCGTCAGGAGCGAGAGGAGAAGGAAGCCAAGAGGCCTCGAGGATCGGGCAATTATAGTGGTACTCCTTCGAGGGGCCAGTTTCAGCATGGTAGAGGTCGTTCTTTCAGGCCTGCTCAGTCAGCCCGTCCAGAGTATCGCGGGACATCTTCAAGTCGTGGTTATCATGGGTCGC
Source organism: Nicotiana obtusifolia (assembly GCA_002018475.1). Taxonomy (NCBI): domain Eukaryota; kingdom Viridiplantae; phylum Streptophyta; class Magnoliopsida; order Solanales; family Solanaceae; genus Nicotiana; species Nicotiana obtusifolia. The sequence continues at coordinate 22,831 of MCJB01015296.1, read as the reverse complement.
AGCAGGGCCAATCATCACTCAGCGCCCTTCCAGCTCAGAGTTCAGCTGGTGCTTCGTCAGCCCAGGGTTCTTCTATGCCGAGTGCATCTGCTAGACACTCGGGTGCGAGGGGTTCCCTTCAGTCCTCTTCTCCAGCACCAGGGAGCTGTTATGAGTGTGGCGAGATGGGCCACATGTGGAGGCAGTGTCCTCATCGTGGTGCTAGTTCGTCTCAGCAGAAGGGTCAGCCCTCGACTTCTGCTCCAGTTACTTTACCACCAGCCCAGCCAGCTAGGGGTGGAGGTCAGGCAGCCAGGGGTCGCCCCAGAGGGGGAGGTTGATCAGGCGGTGGCCGGGCTCGTTTCTATGCTATTCCAGGCAGGACAGATGCCATTGCTTCAGATGCTGTCATTACAAGGATGCCTCTGTATTATTTGATCCCGGTTCCACCTATTCTTATGTGTCCTCATATTTTGCTCTTTATTTGGGTACGCCCTGGGAGTTTCTTGCATTACCTGTTCATGTGTCTACCCCGGTGGGCGATACTGTTGTTGTACACCGTGTGTACCGATCATGTGTGGTAACTATTGGGGGTCTGAAGACACAAGTGGACCTATTGCTATTGAGCATGGTGGATTTTGATATCATTTTGAGCATGGATTGGTTATCTCCGTGTCGTGCTATTCTAGACTGTCATGCTAAGACAGTCACTTTGGCTATGCCGGGTGTACCGCGGATCGAGTGGCGTGGTATGACAGATTATGTTCCTAGTAAAGTGATATCATTCTTGAAGGCCCAGCGTATGGTTGGGAAGGGTTGCCTTTCATATCTAGCGTTTGTGAGGGATGTTGGAGCTGAGACTCCTAGCATTGATTCAGTTCTAGTTGTGAGGGATTTTCCCGAAGTATTTCCTGCAGACCTGCTAGGCATGCCACCGGACAGGGATATTGATTTTGGTATTGACCTAGTGCCGGGCACTCAGCCCGTTTCCATTCCACCGTATTGTATGGCACCAGCAGAGTTGAAAGAATTGAAGGAGCAGCTTCAGGAACTCCTAGATAAGGGGTTCATTTGGCCTAGTGTGTCACCTTGGGGTGCGCCAGTTCTGTTTGTGAAGAAGAAGGATGGCACCATGAGAATGTGCATCGATTATAGGCAATTGAACAAGGTAACAATTAAGAACAAGTATCCTTTGCCTCGCATTGATGACTTATTTGACCAGCTTCAAAGAGCGCGAGTGTTCTCCAAGATTGATCTCCGTTCGGGTTATCACCAGTTGAAGAACAGAGATTTAGATATTCTTAAGACTACTTTCAGGACTAGATATGGTCACTATGAGCTTCTTGTTATGTCTTTCGGGCTAACCAATGCTCCAGCAGCGTTCATGCATTTGATGAACAGTGTATTTCGGCCTTATCTAGATTCGTTCGTTATTGTATTCATCGATGATATTCTGGTGTACTCGCGTAGTTAGGAGGAGCACGCGGAGCATTTGCGAGTTGTATTGCAGAGATTAAGGGAGGAGAAGCTTTATGCAAAATTCTCTAAGTGTGAGTTTTGGCTCAGCTCAGTGGCTTTCTTGGGGCACGTAGTGTCCAGCGAGGGTATTCAGGTTGATCCAAAGAAGATAGAGGCGGTTCAGAGTTGGCCTGTTTATTCAGGGATTCTCATCCATTGCATCGCTCTTGACCAAATTGACTCAGAAGAGTGCTCCATTTGTATGGTCGGACGAGTGTGAGGAGAGCTTTCAGAAGCTCAAGACAGCTTTGACCACAGCTCCAGTATTTGTTTTACCATCAGCTTCAGGTTCATATACCGTGTATTGTGATGCTTCGAAAGTTGGGATTGGTTGTGTATTGATGCAGGAGGGTAGAGTTATTGCTTATGCTTCTTGTCAGTTGAAGCCCCATGAGAAAAACTACCCCGTTCATGATTTGGAGCTGGCTGCCATAGTTCACGCATTGAAGATTTGGAGGCATTACTTGTATGGCGTATCTTGTGAGGTGTTTACTGATCATCGCAGCCTTCAGCATTTGTTCAAGCAAAAGGATCTTAATTTGAGGCAGCGGAGATGGTTGGAGTTGCTCAAGGATTATGATATCACTATATTGTACCATTCGGGAAAGGCCAATGTGGTGGCCGATGCTTTGAGCTGAAAGGCAGTGAGTATGGGAAGTTTGGCATATATTCCAGTTGGGGAGAGACCCCTTGCATTTGATGTTCAGGCCTTGGCCAATTGGTTTGTAAGATTAGATATTTCGGAACCTAGTCGGGTGTTGGCTTGTGTGGTTTCTCGGTCTTCCTTATATGATCTTGTCCTTAGGGATAGAGTTCAGCATGATGATGCCAGAGATGTGACTATCGGTGATGATGGAGTGTTGAGGATGCAGGCCAGATTTGTGTGCCCAATGTGGATGGGCTTCGGGAGTTGATTCTGGAGGAGTCCCATAGCTCACGGTATTCCATTCATCCGGGTGCCGCGAAGATGTATCAGGACTTGAGACAGCACTATTGGTGGAGAAGAATGAAGAAAGATATTGTGGGATTTGTAGCTTGGTGTCTCAACTGTCAGCAAGTAAAATATATGTATCAAAGACCGAGTGGCTTGCTTCAGCAGATGGTTATTCCCGAGTGGAAGTGGGAGAGGATCACTGTGGACGTTGTTGTTGGACTTCCACGGACTTTGAAGAAGTTCGATGTTATTTGGGTGATTGTGGATCGGCTGACCAAGTCCGCGCACTTCATTCCTGTGTGTACTACCTTTTCTTCAGAGCGGTTGGTAGGCATTTATATCCGGGAGATTGTTCGGCTGCATGGTGTCCCAGTTTCTATCATTTCAGATAGAGGTACTCAGTTTACTTCGCAGTTTTGGAAAGCCGTACAGAGAGAGTTGGGTACTCAGGTGGAGTTGAGCATAGCTTTTCATATCCTCATACGGACAGGCAGTTCGAGCGTACTATCTAGATATTGGAGGACATGTTGCGTGCATGTGTTATTGATTTCGGAGGTTCATGGGATGAGTTTCTACCACTTGCAGAGTTTGCTTATAACAACAACTACCAGTCGAGTATTCAGATGGCTCCGTATGAGGCTTTGTATGGGAGGCGGTGTAGATCTCCAGTTGGTTGGTTCGAGCCCGGAGAGGCTAGGCTATTGGGGACTGATTTGGTTCAGGATGCTCTAGAGAAGGTGAAAGTGATTCAGGAGAGTCTTCGTACAGCACAGTCGAGGCAAAAGAGTTATGCTAATAGGAAGGTTCGAGATGTGCCCTACATGGTTGGTGAGAAGGTCTTGCTGAAGGTTTCGCCCATGAAGGGTGTTACGAGATTCAGGAAGAAAGGGAAATTGAGTCCTCGGTTGGGCCGTTTGAGGTGCTTCGGAGGATTGGGGAGGGGCTTATGAGCTTGCTTTTCCACCCAACTTGTCGAGTGTGCACCCGGTATTTCATGTTTCTATGCTCTGGAAGTATACTGGGGATTCGTCTCATGTTTTGGACTTCAGCACGGTTCAGTTGGATGATTACTTGACCTATGATGTAGAGCCAGTGGTTATTTTGCGTCGTCAGGTTCGGAAGTTGAGGTCAAAGGATATAGCTTCAGTGAAAGTGCAGTGGAGAGGTCGGCCCGTGGAGGAGGCTACCTGGGAGACCGAGCGGGAGATGCGGAGCAGATATCCTCACCTATTTGAGGCTTCAGGTATGTTTCTTGACTTGTTCGAGGACGAACGTTTGTTTAAGTTGGGGAGGATGTGACGACCCGGCCAGTCGTCTCATGAGTTACCGCTCTGTTTTTCCCCCATTTCCGCTTCATTATGCTTCGTTATCTGTGTTTTATGTGATCGAGTTGAGTAGTTTGCGTTCGGAGTGGATTTGGTACGAAATGAGACACTTAGTCTCTTTTAAGAAGGTTTAAGTTGGAAAAGTCAACCGGATGTTGACTCATGAGTTAGAGAGCTCGGATGTGAGTTCCGATGGTTTGGTTAGCTTCGGGAGGTGATTTATGACTTAAAAGTGTGATAGGAATTGGATTTGGAGGTCCGGTGTAGAATTAGGCTTGAATTGGTGGAGTTAGTATTTTGGCGATTTCCGGTTGTTAGGCGATATTTTGATCCGAGGGTCAGAATGGAATTCGGAGAGTTGTTGTAGCTTCATTAAGTCATTTGGGATGTTTGTGCAAAATTTCATGTTATTCGAACGTGGTTTGGTTGGGTTTTAGATCAAAAGAGTAATTTAGAAGATTTTGAAATTCATAGGCTTGAATCCGACGCGAATTTGGTGTTGTGATGTTGTTTTAAGCATTCTGAAGGTTGGAACAAGTTTGAATGATGTTATGGGATATGTTGTCATATTTGGTTGAGGTCCCAGTGGCCTCGGGTGAGTTTTGAGTGGTTAAACGGACTATTTCATCTTTGGAAAATTTGCAGATTTTTTTTTAGCTTCAGCTGTGCACCAAAAAATTTCAGGTGCGAGTAGTCCAGTTTGGAAGCTCATATCTTGCCATTATATAAGGAATCAAAAAAATTGCAAAACATGAAAGTTGGAGCCCATATATTCTAGTTTCCAGAAAGTTAAACCATTCATGGTTTGGATATTCTATGAGAAAACTATGATTGATCGAAGTTGGCTGGTAGAGCAATTTCGATAGAATTTTCTGATGCACTTTAGAAGCTCATATCTCAGAATATATAAAGAGTTATATAGTGTACAACCTATCAAATGAAAGATCTTCGAGTCTAGTTTCTAAATCTTCAAACCGTTGATCATTTGGATATTTCCACAAGGGGTTATGAGCGTCTTGACAGAAGGTGTACAGCAAGGGAAAATGGTAAGAGGATGTACAACCTGCACAACGCAAGGTACAACTCGATGAAGCCTTGGCAGAATGTTTTTAAGTCTTCTTGTCCGTGATTTTGGGTATATTTTCACCCATAGTTGCTCATTTTGGAGGTTCTTTGAAGGAAATTAACGAGGGATTCAAGGAGAATCGATTGGAGGTAAGAATTTCGGACCTAAAACTCGTTTATATTGTGAAATTCACCTAGAAAATCATCGAACTCTTGCTAAAAATGGAAGAAATAGGGCTTGGGATTTTGAAATTCTAATTGGGTATTTGGAGGACTATTTGGGGTCGGATTTGAGAACTTTTGATATATATGAACTCGTTGGGAGATAAGGAACCCGTTGATGTGAAAATTTCTGAGCTTTGCGAAGTGGGCCCGAGGCTCGGGTTTTGCTAATTTCAAAAATTTTGGTATTTTTCAATTTGTTTCGCTTGGGCTTTGTCCCCTCAGCATATTGTGACGTATTCATTCTGATTTTGGATAGATTTGACGCGCGTGGAGGTTAATTCGAGGGGCAAAGGCGTCGCGGGCTAGGGATTTAGCTGGTTCGAGGTGAGTAGTGATTGTAAATGATGTTCTGAGGGTTTGAAACCCCGGATTGCACATCGTAGTGATATATTGAGGTGAGACACACGCTCGATGATGAGCGTGGGGTCGTGTACTACTGGGGATTGTGACTTGGTCCGTCCCGATTGATGATTTTTACCGCGTATTGACTCAAACTTATTTGTTATCATCATGATTTGGGCTGATTTCCATATTTGGGCTTCGTGCCAATTATTAGAACACTTCGGGGATTTTTACCACTATTTCCTCACTATTTTGACTTATTACTTGAACTCAGTCATGCTGTTTTCCACTGTTTTACAACTCAGCCACTTTTACTCAATTTTGAAACTTAAACAATATTTTAATGATGTCTTTGGGCTAAGAATTACTGTTTTACTATGCTCGAGGGGCTTGTGATGATTTTCTGACTGAGTGCGGCCGAGGGCAGATGTGAGGATATACTGAGTGATATGAGGCCGAGGGCCTGAGATACTTTATATACGCCACGAGGTGGCTTAACTGATATGAGGGCGAGGGCCTAGATTTAATGCCACGAGGTGGCTTGATATTGCGCTTGGGCCGTAAGGGGCCCCTCCCGGAGTCTGTACACCCCCAGTGAGCGCGGGTACCCATTGTGATGTGAGATATAGCCCGAGGGGCTGATATTGTACTATGTGATAGCCCGAGGGTCTGGTATTGTTCGATAGCCCGAGGGGCTGGTATTGTTCTGAGATTTGAGCCCGAGGGGCTGGTACTGTTCTGCGATATTGCCCGAGGGGCGAATTTATTGATACTGAGCCCGAGGGGTGATCTTCTATTTTTTTTTTACTTCACATTATTTCCCTGAAAAGTTACATGTTTTACCTGTTGAAAGGAAATTTTACTTGATTTCTCACTGATTTACTGTTTTCAAATGATGTTTTACTACTTCATTATAAAATGCCTTGTGCTTTACGTGCTTTCTTACTTTCAGTCATTATTTATATTTATTACTCACTGGGTCGGAGTACCACATTACTCCCTGCACCATGTGTGCAGATTCAGACGTTGTTGGTTCCGCTCCGGAGTGCTGACTCCTCCCATCTAGGCGGTGATTCAGAGACTACGAGGTAGATGTTGGTGTCCGCAGCCCCATATCTCCCTTATCTTATTGTTTCTATGTTGTTCAAACAGTTGTGCCATATATTGTATTTAGTAGACTTGTATCAGGATCCATAGTTGCTCATGACTTGTGACACCCGGGTTTGGGCTGTGTCGGGATGGTTTCTATTATGGTTAGCTATATTTTCGCGAATTATTGCTATTAAATCATGCTTATATTGTTTTCATGTTAATTAACTGCTTAAAATGAGATTTTGGTTAAATTGGCTGGCCTTGTCTTCACGAGAGGCGCCATCACGACCGGGTTCGGCGTTAGGGTCGTGACAAATAGAATGGTTCAATCATCAATGATACAATAAAATTGCACAATGGAGAAAGAAAGAAGAGAAATTTTTCCTAAACTCCATAGCCTCTGGAAGATAAGTACATACGTCTCCGTACCGATTCTCCAGACTCTACTAAGCTAGCTCGTGACTCGTGAGACCTAGGCAACCTAGTGCTCTGATACCAACTTGTCACGACCTAGAATTCCAACCCTCGGGACCTTGATGGCGCCCAACATTTTACTTGCAAAGCAAGCCAACGTTAGAATAGTTTTTATCCATTGTTAACAAATCAAATTAACTAATACCAATTACACTGAATAAGCTGAAATAGAGTGAGAAAAACTATAATAATCGCAATATCTAGATAGAATCCCAGAACAAGTGACACAATTGCACGAGCGACTAGAATAATACAAATAATGATCTGAATGAAAGTAAAACTGTCTGAAATGAAATAAACAACTAGAATAAGGTAGAAGGGGACTCAAGGGCTACGAACACCGTGCAGCTGTTTCTCAAGTCTCTGATTTGGCAATCAATCCGAGCAATCTACTGACCGCCGCTAGGACCAACTCCAATATCTGCACAAGAAGTGCAGAGTGTAGTATGAGTACAACCGACCCCATGTACTATGTAAGTGCCGAGCCTAACCTCGATGAAGTAGTGACGAGGCTAAGGCGGGTCACTTACAATAAACTGTATGCAATATAATAATATAGTAGGAAAGAAACGCAGGAAAAGTAAGGCTGATAACTTATGATAATAAACTCAATCCTTGAAATCAGTAAAAAAAAAGAAATATCAGTCCTCAGAATCTCGTACAAAACTAATACAATGCACAATGAATACCAAACACACAATCCTTTGCGGCGCGCAAGCTGATCCCACCGTACAAACACAATCCTCCCTTATTTCACCATATCGATATCAAGAATAACATGTAAAATCCATTGCGGCGCGCAACCCTCCCTTATTTCACCATATCAATATCAATAATAACATGTAAAATCCATTGTGGCGCGCAACCCAATCCCACCATATAATTAGAATCAATATCATACTTCTCCCTTATTTCACCGTATCAAAATCACATATAAAATCCGTTGCAGTGTGCAACCCGATCCCACCATATCAATATTAATCCCTCCTTATTCCACACATTGCAGCGTGCAACCCGATCCATAAACAAAATCAATAAATGTAATCCACTCAACAACTCAAATCACAAGAATCTCTACGATTCAGGAATATGAAAGCAAAGCCATAAAGGAACCTCATACAAATTAAGGAATGCTACAATTAATACAAAGCAACAAGACAAGTCAAATATATGACAATTGAAGTGTACAAATAAGACAATTAAGGCAAGTAGCAATTAATCATGGAAGCATGGAAGAAACGAACATTTTATTATGGGAGAAATAAGTGACATGTAGCAAGTTAAGGCATAAGAAGCAATTAAAACATGAAATAGACAAGACATGGAATAAAACAACAAAATGAAATGCAGGAAAGCATGGAAACAAGTATTTTGGCGGCGATATATACACTCTTCACCTTGCATATACGCCGCTACACATGTAATTCACATAGCACATAGCTCAAGGGTTCCTAATTCCCTCAAATCAAGGTTAGACCCAACAATTACCTCGCTCTGCAATCAAATCAAAGCTCAACCAGGGCCTTTCATCTAAAATCCACCTCCAAACCAATCGAATCTAACCAAAATCAACTCAATAACATCAAACAATGCTAGGGAGATCAATTACAATACATATAGTTAAGATCTTTACACTTTTCCCAAAAGGTCAACAAAAGTCAACACCAGATCCGCTTGGTCAAAACTTGAGATTCAAACCAAAACCCAATTACCATTCACCCCGAGCCCGATTATGTAATTAGTTTCGAAATCCGACCTCAATTTGAGGTCTAAATCACAATTTTATCAACAAAAAAAAAAATCCCAATTCTTCCCAAATCTCTAATTTTCTACCATGAAAGAACATAGATTAATGTAAAAAATTAATGGGTGTTGGTGAAAATGGAAGAAAACAAGTTAAAGTATACTAACCTATGAAAGGGTGATGAAATTTCACTTCAAATCGCCTCTAGGCCGAGCTCTAATGAAAAGATGGTGAACAATGAGTGAGATCCCGTCTTTGGGATATTTAATCGACTAGGCGTCAGGCCTTCTTCGCGTTTGAGAAGAGCCTTCCGTGTTTGCAAAGTACAGCGACCAGAATGGCTTACCCGTTCGCGAAGGCTTCTCCCCCAGGCCTTCGTGTTTGCGAGCCAAGGCTCGCGTTCGCGTAGAACACACCTCAGTTCCCTCGTAGGCCCCGTTGCTCTTCGTGTTCGCGTAGTGTTGGTCACGTTCGTGAAGGGTGATCCCACCATAGCTTAGCGTTCGCGTACACAGCCTCGTGTTTGCATAGAGGAAAAACCTCCCAACCCAGATTACTCTTGCGATTGCAGGAATATCTTCGCGATCGCGAAGAAGAACACACCAGACATCAACACACTTCCAAAAACTAGTAGTTTCTAAGTTCAAAATCATTTGTAGCTTATCCGAAACTCACCCGAGCACCTAGGGCTCCAAACCAAACATGCACACAAGTGTAATAACATCATACAAACTCGCTCACGCGATCAAAACATCAAAATAACACCTAGAACAATGAATCGGACCAAAACATGTAAAACTTTCTTAAGAACATGAAATTTTACAACCAGACGTCCAAATCACGTCAAATCAACTCCGTTTTGCACCAAATTTTGCAGGCAAGTCATAAATACTAAAATTAACCTATACCAAGTTCCGGAACCAAAATTTGAACCCGATAGCAACAAAGTTAACCTACGGTCAAACTTAGTAATTCTATAAACCTTTAAATTACTAGTTTTTAACAAATTACATTAAATCAAGCTAGGGACTTTCAAATTCGATTCCGGGCATACACCCAAGTTCCAAATCACGATATGGACCCACCAGAAACGTCCAAAATACTGATCTGGGTCTGTTTACACAAAACTTTGACCGTAGTCAACTCAAATGAGTTTTAAGGTACGATTTCACATTTTCATCAATTTTTCTCATAAAACCTTTCCAAAAAAAGACACGGACTGTGCACGCGAATCCAGGAAGGCTAAACTAAGCTATTCGAGGTCTCCGAACACAGAAATGAAATGACCTATCGGGTCATCACACCTGGTCAAATCATAATTTTATTTGATAACCGATAATAAACTCGTCCCCTACCTTTCTCCATCTAAACACTAGGCTAGTTGCTCATTTGTTCAAAACTAGAGTTTCTATTTCCAAAATTTCTCTTTTCTCTTTTAACAACACTTCTTACTAGATTGACAAAAAGCGATTTCGATATGATCTTTTTAAATCAATCTATCACTAGCACTGGAATGCACCATTCTATACTAGTATACTGAGTAGCGTGATCAAGTCAAGTCCTTCCTGTTAGGATATACACTATTAACCATGTGTTTGATTTGGATATATTATTTATTTCGGAATAATTTTTTATTCAATTTTAATGAAGTTTTAAATACATCATATATTCGTCTGTGTCCTTTGCTCATATAGTAGATGATTTATTGTATAGAGTTTAGCTTGTACACAGAAGATTAAATTATCGATTCTTATAAGTATAAAGTTTGAGTTCACAATCTAACGATGGAATTGGACAAACCATCAGGAATGATTATAGCACAAGATTAAATATAATTTATCTTGATTATGAGAATGATTTAATTCCAACTCTTTGTGCTAGTACATTTTGCATGTATTTAACGGACCAAGTAGAGATAAGTACTGACTTAATAAAATAAATTCTCTAGCCATTAAATATACTTATACTCTTAATCTTAATATAATTATTATTAGCTTTGTATATTAGTATTGTTTTGATTTATTAAAAGGCGAGAACATTTCGTGGGTTAATATAGCTGGTAAATTAGATAATAATATATACATTGGCGAAGTAATAGTTGGTTGATGGAATCCATGTCTCGGTTTAGAGATTTATGATACACCTCTATGAAAGCTTATAGGTTTTCATGTGTAAACCCGGCCGGTAGATTTTGTATACATGAAATAACTTAAGCGAAAGTCTAAAGAAAATAATCAATAAATTAAATTGTCAATAATTTAATTTAATTGATTAGTATCTGAATCTTAACATGGGGAGTTAAAATAAGATTTAATGGATGAATTTGAAATTGCATAAGGAGAGCAATTGCGAATTTTTAGTGAAACAATTCGTAATTTATTATGGTGGATATTAATTTCAAAAATTAAAAACTAATTCCATAATTGAAAGTCTTGTTAATTAAATTTTGTGGTCATTGTTGTTCCTAAATAATAGAAAATAAAAAAAATCCTTTTTTTGGTGGAAAAGAGAACCCAACAAGTTTTGAGAAGGGTTTTAACCCTTTAAACTTGTGTTATAAATACATAACATTTTCCACCTAGAGGGGGAGGAGGAGGGTGGCCGAATTTTAGGCCATTATTCCTAGAAAAATTTCGCCCACGCGAAATTATTATTTTCGGATGTTATTTGGGTAATACAGTGGAAGATCGTGGAACGTTTGGGGATCGTGACCGTGCTAGTGGTGGAGATTTTATTGAGTTGCTGTGAAACTGGAGGCTCATATGATAGAGGAGCTCTATTTACGCTTCAAGAGGTAATATGTGAAACCTCGTATATACTAGTTCTCTAGCTTACATGTGATTTTGATATTGGGATTGCTTCCGCTGCTTATAATAATCCATCAATTCCTCCTTATTTTCGGATTTCAATTAGATTAATGTGTGCTCGTATGGGAGTAAAAGATTCACCATTTACTAATATAATAGAAGGTAAGGCAAAAGCAAAAGTGAAACTACGAGTTAAAAGAAGACGTGAGGCAATGGGAAGCGGGTTAGTCCCCATAAATGCCTCCACCCCCTCCCCTGAGTTCCTTTGTTGTTAGGGAAAGTAAATCTCTTTCGATTCTTAGATTCGAAATTCTTCCCCTTTTGACATCTTTCTTGCATCCGCTTTCAGGTTTAACATGACATTAGAGCTCTCGTACTTAGTAACGAGTTCGAGCATTAAAAGCATGCGAAGGAATAAGTTCTGAAATAACTTCTTTCATAGGTGCTTTAGCGTTTTATTCTGTGATTTGAGACTTTGAGTAGCTTCATATTATATATTATAACTTTCTTGTATGGTTGGTTTCGATTTTCAAGTGGTTTGGAATTGATTTGGTAGAATGGTTCTCCTTTTAGAAGCTTTAAGCTGGAGGTGTTGACCAAGGTTTGACTTTGGGTAAACGGACTCGAAATCGAGTTTTAATTATTCCAATAAGTTTGTATGATAATTTTGGATATGTCCACAAAGTTTGGTTAAATTCCGATGAATTTTGGATAAGTTCGAGTTGTATGGTAATTATTTTCGGTTTCGACGTTGATTTGAGCATAAAGGTTTCTATATTGAGCAAACGGCCTCTGGTTCATGTTTTGACTAAACCATTATATTTGTATCGTAATTTTGGAATCATAGCAACTGAAATCATCAAGTTTCGACATCACATTAGGAATTTATGGTCATTTTACTAAGAATTGGGTTGTCAGATTTTTCAGATTAGTTACGAAATTGTCACTGAATTCGTATTTAAAATTCTGCACTATTCTTAAATATTGAAACCAACATATCACCTTCCTTATAAGGTCAAATGGAGTGATTCAAAAGCCTAACTTGACTGGAATTTCACTGAGAAATCCATTGGAGGATCAAAAGTGAGTTTCGAGATCGTTTAGTACAAAAAACGAGGCAAAACAGCTGGGCATTTTTGGCTATAAATGTTGTTGGAATTTTTCTCATCTTGAAAGTTTAGGATTGGGAGAATTCAAGGATGTTCTTCCATGGTGTAAGGTCTAAACCATAACCTAAGTATTTTCCTTTGATTCATTCCCTTGTTAAGCTTTAATCCATGATTTTAATTGAAAACCCATTTAATTCTTTAAATCAAGGCCTAGAGTTATGTCCTAAATGTTAAAAATTGAAAATGTGTTAGAGGCATTTATTTTCAGATTCCTTTTAGGGTCTTGTTCTCCTATATTAGGAGAACAACATACTCGAATTTGGCGAGTTTTGGATGAGTATTTCGGGAGATATAGAATCCAACTAGTGTGGGTTGGACTCTTGGGTTATGAACACCCAAGAGTGATGTTTTGACGAATTGGTTGAGCTATCAGACCCAATTGAGTCAGTTTTCGTTCGTGTGAGCTTGTATTTGTTTGGGCTTCGCTCGGGTAAGCTTGGATTCGGAATCCAAGATGGGCCCGGTGTTGAATTTTGTTGATTTTTTAGAGAAAATATAAAGATCATAGCTTTGTTTATTGTAATTGGTTTCTCTTGCATTGTTTGATGTTATTAAGTCATTTTGGTTAGATTTGAGCCCTGTAGAGGCGAATTTTAGGGGAAAAGCTATTGGAGGGATGAGTTGGCCTAGTTGAGGTAAGTAACTTGCCTAACTTTGTGTGGGGAAAACTACCTGTTAGGATTTGGGTTAATTGTGCTATTTGTGTTATGTGAAAGTTGTGTACGCAAGGTGACGAGTGGGCACACGGGCTATATGTGGTATTTGACCGGTTTAGATTATCTAGACTCTTTCCATGCCTTTAATTGAATTGTCATAACATGTTATATCTCTCATTGTTAATCTACCCCTACATGCTCTATTTGACGTTGTTAGCACTTGTTCTACCTCTTACTTGTTATTTTGCTATTATATGCTTTAGTTGAAGTTATTTCCTTTCTTATTGTCTTGTTACCTCTTAATTTTTGAATCATTTTTAATTGAAGTTGTTATTTCGTGGAATATCATTTTGTTGAGTTATTGGTGTTGAAGTTGTAATAGCCGTTATCATATTGAGGGCAAGTTGTTAATTGTTGAGATACCTTTCCTTGTTGAGCATTCCCATTTATTTTGTTATTGTTGAAGTTCTTGTATACATTGTGGTTGAGCCATGTGCTATTTGTTGTAGAAATATTGAATTGTTCGTCCCTTCCATGACTTCGTGCTTATTTGCTACCTGCCCTAACTGGTTTACTTGCAAACCTTAATTGTCACGTTCTTTATTTGTCCTGTTATTTTTTTGTAATATTTGTTGTATTCCTTTGATTATTATGTGGTTCCTTTATTGCCTTGCACTCATACCTTTTGATTGTAGAAATTCTTGTAAATTATGTTATTGGATTGCTTATATTTATTGAAATTATATGTAGATCGGGTTGCACACCGCAACGGTTGTGATATGGTGAAATAAGGGAGGATTATGATATTGATTAATGATGATATGGCGGGATCAGGTTGTGCGCCGCAACGGTTTGTGTATGTAATATTCGATATTGATAAATGATGATATGGTAGAATAAGGGAGGAATATGATATTAATTATGATGATATGGTGGGATGGGGTTGTGCTCCGCAACGGATTGTATATGTGATACTTGATATTGATAAATGATGCTATGGTGAAATAAGGGAGGATTGTGTGTGTACAGGGGGATCGAGTTGCGCATCGCAACGGATTGTGTGTGTTGTACTTGTTGTTGTTGTGTTAGTTTTCAGCATTTTTATATGAAATTACGAGGTTTGTTATTCTCGACCTTCTGATAATGAGGTTTGAATTCGTTTTCATAAATCTACTATTTTACTTTCATTTTCTGTTTTCTTTCCCTGTTATTATTATTTAATTGCGTGGAATTAATATATCATATTCTATTGAATTGTTGGTAACATAATGGTTTAAATAAAAAAATTATTAATGTGTTTTATTTAATGTGCCTCTTAAGATAGAACTCGTTATCTCACTCGGTGCCTTATTATTCTAAATGGTTATAGCACTGTCACTATAATTGGGTTCTCAAATTATACTCATCACCATGTTAGATGTTTACCTTACTTAAAATTTTTATCATGTTTTTCTTTAACAAATTCTATATTTAATTCGTTGATTAAACTTATGTTTTGTTTTGTTTAAAAATGATATTTTTACTCAATTTTATTGATTTCTAAACTATACTCATCTTATACTCTGTTTCGTACAAATTGTATATTATTTTACTTTACTTGATTTCTGAAATAAAATTATTATTTTATTTGATACCTTACTTTATTCAAGATTGTTATTATGTTTTATGGTGTTTAAATACATTTTTCATTCTTCTAAATTAATATTTATCACGGTTGCAAGTACATGGTAGCACATGGGTTTTGCCGTGCGAATGTGATTGTTATTATGGGCACGAGGTATCATATGTGTAAGATTTGAAAATCATGGTCCATAACTTGGGGTTTATAAGGTGTGGTGCCTCGAGGTAATTCTAGTTGTAAGTCCATGCGTTGGGAGCGATTTGATTATTTGAGTTGTCATCAGTTTTTCCTTATTTGAATTCACTTACATCTCATTGGTGTTCTGACTATGTTGTTTCTATTATTCGTTTACTACTTGCTGTCATTTATGTTTATATTACTTCTTTGTTGGTTGTAAATCAATAATTCTTCTGTCGTTGGTCTTACATCGATGTTCTGTCCATTGTCAGCTGATGTATATCTTGAACAGGTTTTTATGTCTAGTAGGTGTCTTGACATGGCCTCGTCACTACTCTACTGAGGTTAGGCTTGATACTTATTGGGTACCTTTGTGGTGTACTCATGCTATGCTTCTGCACATTTTTGTACAGATTCAGGTATTCTGATTGTGCTGTTGAGAGTTGAATCGCTGGTTGGGAGACTTCAAGGTATTTTTGCTTGACATTCGCAGGCTTCGGAGTCACCATCTTACTTCATTATGCCATTGTTTAATTGTAATTCAAACTAGTATTGTGTTTAGAACTTCTAGTGTGTTTTTAGTAGTGCTTATGACTCCGTACTATCGATTTTGGAAAATGTATAACTATTGGCTGCTTGCGGCTATGTATGTCATTTAATAGTTTATGATAAATGATTAAATAGTTCAATTCTGTTATTAAAACAGCATGTGTTAGGCTTACATAGTCTTAGAGACTAGGTGCTGCCATCACGGCATCCTAAGGTGGGAAATTGGGGTCATGACATGAGCTAACTCCAAAAAGACGTCCACAGTTCGGATTTCAGGCTATAGCTCGATTGCATCTTCTCACTTAGAATAGAGCTTGCCAGAGAAAAGACAAGTTCAAGTACGAAGGCTATTCCATGAATTTAGACAGAAGCAAATAACTGATAGTTGTCTGTGCCTAAGGTCAGACGATCGACGAAAGGATCTCCATAAAAGCAGGAGGTCTTAAACATGTCCCCGATCGACTCAAGGCTAAAGGCCCTAATGAAGAAAAAGAATTGTCTTAAGATTGTCTTGGTTTACCAACCAAGGCAATCCTGACCTAGTCAACTCATAATTTTATTTGATAACCAATAATAAATCTGCCTTCTTTCTTTCTCCATTTAAACAGTAGGTTTTTTGTCTGTAGCGTGATTTTAACTCGTGACACGCACCCAAGCCATGCATCATGCATTACGCTCTTACAATTAAACCAAAGCCTGAGGTGGTGGTCAACTCATGTTCTTCAACAATGTTATGGAAAGGATGCATAGTGGCAATAACGTGTTGGTCTAACTGGAACAAGTTTACAGATCATTAGGAACCTCTTGCTCTATGAGGGTTTAACAGCTGAGCCTAGTTTGGTAAACATTGCTAAACAAATGTGACTTTTATCATAAAGAACATAAATAGTTGATAAAAGGTGATTTTTAAGCCAGATTGAACTTATACCAACTTTAAGATAAGATACCCCGCAGTCCTTAAGAAAGTGAACCCTGGCAATTAATACCTTCTCCTTCCAACATAGGATCAAGAAGATAATCGTATAAAGAAACCGCCCGATTTAACAGAAACCAAGAAACACCAGAAGTTAATCTCTCTCTCACCCGGTGTTTCGAAATCAGACAGCAGAATTGTAATATTAATGCAGTAGTTTTCGTGCAAATCAGCTCCACCGTGATCTAGTATCTACACCAGCTATTCTAGCTTAAATTCTATCCTTGATTCACAGATAAAAGGACAAGAAAGGAGTTGATTAAAAGATACCAGAAATTAAATTTCAAACATTAAAGTTTCATTGCCGAATATATTGAGTTTCCTAACATGACCTCGGAAGCAGGTCAGTGAGAGGACATTTTAACTATTTCCTGTACATAAATTTCTGAAATATTCACAACATGAATTGAAAAATAATATCCTTTAGTCAGAGGCTGCAAGCAAAAACATGACGCAGGAAGAGATAGCGAGAAGGAACCATGAGAGAAAAGACAAAGCCACTGAAATTTGAAACAAGTCGCAGGATAGTTTATTCTCAACTTTGCAGATATTTGTATCTTTCACAAACAAAACCACCACGCCAGCTGATGAGCAGGCAGCCGCGAGGGATAGAGTGGCTGTCACCTACATTATGACACGACCACAATCAGTGGCAGAGGCCGAAATTCAGTAAGAAGATTCAAAAAAAAATATTCTCTGGTATGTAGGGAATTCAACCACTTATATATATACAAAAATAAAAGTTTCATCCATATATAAAGTACAATTTTCTGCGAAGGGAATTCAGTCGAACCCCCTTCAGTAAACATGGTTTTGCCACTAACTACAATATGAATACTAAATCCGTCTTGAACTGACACATAAAAAAGGAACAATTTGATAGTGTCACCTTACACAAAAGGAGAAAGACAATGAGAATTTTGCCTGTTCACAGCCTGACTATTAAGCAGAAATTCATTTTTACAACATTATTCAGCGACAGGTAGGCAAGACATTGGAAGCTCAATTCACCAGAGAAACAATGAAATCTGTGAAAATAAGTTAAATTTCTGCATTGTTTGCCATGATTTCGTTTCTCTTTGTTTTGGGAACTTTCAGCAGTTGGGGCGCTACATTTACTGAACTAGTCATAAAAATAGCAGTTATAGTTGCGAATTAGTTAAAATATTATGTGGAGAGTCATCGTTTACAAGATTAAAATTATAAAACTAGAGCTGCACCACAAACTTGAGCACATACTTAATTAGCATGTCAACATTATATTAGCTTTTTCTAAAGGGTAACCATGGCACTCGGCAGTCGCTATATAGACCAATAAAAGAGTGAATGGCAAAATTTGGAACAGGTCAGGGTCCCTATCTTTGGCTTGAGGTCTAGTTTTCCTTGAATGAATGGAATATTTGGATACACCGACCTCATACTAATATCATGTATTATACTTTTATCTCCAGTATAATCTCAAAGTTTCACCTATATTCCAGTTCATTCTAATGTTAAACATGCATGCCTAGTTGAATATTAACTTCAAACCATAAAATGCATTTGAACTACCATGTGTAATTATCGCAATCGTGTGACAATCGCTTCCTGCAAAATACTTCCACTCTTCCTAGCTTCTACATGAGGGACAGAGTAGGCAGTACTAACTCAAGCTCATCCTGAAAACGTTTGACTTTGCGGTAGCAAACATAAACCATGATGCATGGCTTTTTATTCTTCTTTATCTTCTTTTTTTTGGGTATGGGCGGAGGGATGTACTCATGCACAAAGCACGTCAGAACATCCAAAAGTGCATATCAACATTTCCATCTTATTACTGAGTTACATACAAATTCATGGTACAAGACACCTTCAGAACAAAAGAATATATGTAGGTTGTGCAATGGAAAGTGGTCGTCATATAAGCCACTTGATGCAGTTCCATATCAAGTAAAGAAGATAGTGCCAAATACATGGATCACTTGGCTTCGGCATGCTTGATGGAAATGGACATAACTTGATCTTAACCTAATAATCCTTTAATTAAGAAAATACTTGGTCTTTCTCATTCTATAAATTACATATGAAATACATAAATAAGTATACTCTTGGACTCTTGGTCTTTCTCGTCCCATATGCAGACTCTAGATATCTTTACACTCAACTTGTATCATGTAAAGTTTTAAAGATTAGAAGCTGCAAAATTTAGCTACCCAACAAAATGTATTTCATGTAAATCTTAACCCTTTTATTTCCTGTGCTGTCCTATGACTTAGGATGTGGCGGAAAGCAAAATAGCTACTTTTCAGTATGTAGTAGCAGAAATAGCATATTACTTTTTTAAGAAAAATTAAACTCTTTGTAAATGACAAAAGGTGCAGCCTCCTCACTAATTGGTTTGCTATCTGTTACCCCGGACACGTTTAACGACAGTAGTGATCTTGAAGTTAGCATAGCTAAATAAATAGCCAATCTCCGTTTCACCCATTTTCTTAACTTAGAAAGGGGTTCTAAGTTTTGACGGAGTTAGGACCTGTAAATTCTATCCTGGTAAACTCTTTTAAATTCTTTTTGGGGGTGAGGGAGAACCTTCTTACCTAAGTGAGAATGCTTGAAAAGATGCATTTGAGAAGCAAATAATGTATTCTAATTTGATCATGTTTTTGTTGGATTAGTAAATCTTCACAGATAAGCATTGATGCATGACAAAGAAGACTAAATGGAGAAGATTACCCAATCACCAACCACGAACAAGCTCACAAAGACATGATTCCGCAGATCTCTCTTCAATCTTAAAGCATGGATATCCAAGCAGGCAAGAGCAAAGCTCCACAATACTTGCAACCCCATTGATGCTATTAAATAACTGAACCAGGAAAATCAGACATTTAGAGCATGAGCCATAGTTGAGTCATTGAACATTACAAGGAATAGTATTACGAAAGGAAGAACAATGCATTTAAGTTAGCAAGAATTCTGAAGGTAAGATTCATTTTATAGTCTAAAGAAAGCAGTCTAGAGCTGGAGAATCAACTCCTTGTTTTAGCAGAACCTACAGTTAGTGCAAAGTAGAGAGAAACAATAGGAAGGTAATAAAAGCAATACAAAAAAAATAGTGGACTCAACACTGATACTTCAAAAGGAAACTACTCAATGTTGGGTCACTATGTTGTCTCTAAGAAAAATATAGCAAGTATCCACTCCATTCCTTTAAATAGAATAAAAATTAGAAAGAAGGAAGCACAATACTTATTAACCAAGCATAAGTTAATTTGCCAAAATGTTGTTCAGCGGATGGAAATACATAGTATTAAAGAAGGCCAAATTGGTCTAAAGGCAAACATTATCATGAAGTACGACGGCATATTTGCTCAATCCCTGATTTGGAAAGCAAAAATCAAACTTCACTGTCCTTTTTCCAGTGATTTACTACCTTATCTGCAAACTTGTAGAATTCTTATGCACTAAAAATTCTAGAGAGGACAAGGACTGGAGAAGATAAAACTTTACTTTCAACAACCAAAAGGAAATTAAATAAAATAACTGGGGCTAGAAAAGTAAGTTATCTTTTACTGCCCGAAAATGAAAGTAGAATGAACAATCAGAATTACACATAAGCGCTAATGTGCTACAGAAGTAATGTCTCCTATCTCAGATATCTAAACAAATAGTATGATACTAGTGAGACAAGCTCTCTTTTGAACTCGTATTCCATATTTACAACATTATACTCTATTTGACATACAAACCGTTTGCCCAGATTGTTAAAAGATATTATTAAAAAGAAAAGATCAAGAAGAAGAGAGTGAAATACCAAAAGGCAGTGGAGCTGGAGAAACCAGAAGCTGAGGCCATAACTGCAATAGAAGCAGAAGCAATTAAACATTGACCCATCCTCAATATTAGCCCACTCACCTTTCCTGGACTCCCAAACACCTCCTTCATCGAAAGAATCTAACACTGAATTTCAGAGAGAAGAGGGGAATGTTTAAAAACATTCCCATAAGATGCTGTTCCTGCAGATTTGACAAGATAGATAGAGAGAGAGAAAACAATTTCCTTTTATTTTTCTAAGAGAGAGAGAGAGAGAGAGAGAGAGAGAGAGAGAGAATAAACACTAAAATCCAATGAAATTGGTGTTTGAATTTTCTATTAGCGTTTGATTAGGGAAACTGGAATGCTGACAATAGTAAAGTCAAGATAGGATCTTCTCAATCTCCACTAGTAGAATGACTTTTCCCATCTTTATACCTAATCAGTTTTCTAACAAAAAAAGAGTAATCAAACAATAATTTATCCCATATTGAAAAGGAAATATAATTTTTTTAAGTTGGTTAATGAATAGGAAAAGAGGAGGCTATTGGAATTTGGAAAAGCAAAAATGATGTGAGATGTGATGTCTGGTGAAGCTAATCAAAGTTTCAACGAACCCACTTATTGGGAAATCATTTCTTTAAATCATACCAAAGCGCCCTTATCGTCTACTCCATCCTGAGGAACCCAATCTCTTCAAAAATTAGAATATAAACTACTTTAACAAACAGAGAAAAATAAGAAAGTAAGATTATAACAGGACAAATTCCCATAAACAGGACTCGGAGATAAACAAGACGAACAAAAGACCTGATAAAAAAAAGTAAAAAATTACCATAATGATAGTCTAGGTAAGGACTCGGAGAGTATTAAAAATGGTCCTTTATTTTTGAGTTAGGTCTAAAATAATCCCTTAAATATACCCTTGAATAGTTATAGTCCATTATTCTATCAAATATACAACAAACATATTTATTATTATATTATGGATGTTCATTTAGTACTACATTGTAAATAAGCTTCCTGAAAAAGCTTATTTATATAAGACTCCGCCGTAAATATATTTATTTATTTAGTACTCTATTGGAAATAAGCCTCCTGAAGAAGCTTATCCTTTCGGTACTCCGTTATGGATAAACATGACCCACGGTAGAAGATTATCTATATCTGGTACAATGAGCTTATCCTTTCGGTACCCCGTTATGGATAAACATCATCCTAGGTAGAAGATTATCTATATTTGGTATAATGAGCTTACACTTTCAATACCCCGTAATGGATAAATATCACTCCCGGTAGCAAATTATCTATGCCTGGTACAATGAGCTTATCCTTTCAGTACTCCGTTATGGATAAATATCACCCCCGGTAGAAGATTATCTATATCTGGTACAGTAGCAGCTTACAAGCAGCTTACACAACAGCTTCCTTTCTTCTATCAATAGAGGAGATGTCAGTTCATTATTGTTGCTTCCTTACGCACACGCAAGTATACGTGATCGACAAGTAATATAGGACAATGAGTCCGGATTATCGTACCCAAGGGACTTAAGTTACTACTTTATAACAACTAATATCGTTATCTAATCAAACAAAGATCGAGTTTAGTATATGGTTTATTCTAAATTGTAATTCTAATTTAATCTAAAAATTGCAAAGAACAAATATGTATTTTGTAATCAATGAAACAAAGGTTCCAGGGTTGTGATTTTACTTCCAATCCTATTGCGTTCTAATTGACTTATCGTTCATATAGTTAATGTAAGATTGCTAATTAATCGATAATGATACTTATAGCCTTCTTCCGAAGTACTATTCGCCTATTCCTAACAAGATTAATGCCTATATTCCTATGGAATTAATCTAGCAAGAATGCATGAAGAACACGATTTATGTAATTAAGCATGACAATTAAGTATATTTCTATCTTAATCGCGAATCCGCTCTTTTTAATAAAGTTAAGAACATGCTTTCTTCAATTCTTATTCTAATCTAAACTTAGTTTTCCCAAACATAGCATAGATAATTGATAGAACTTAATTGGTGGCCAAAACAATTAAGCAATTAAACATAGAATTGAAGAAACAATCTTAGCCACATTAACTATTAAAACGAGTTCATCAAAGTAGAAGCACAATATTCATGGCTAATCACAACCCCGGAACAAGGGGTGATTAGCCACTCATGTTCAACAAAATCAAATAGCTAAGCATGAAAAACTAAAATAAAGATACTAGTTTTGCTTGATGAATTGAGAATTTCTTGATGTTGTTGATGTTCTTAGGCCTCCTTTTGCTC
Organism: Nicotiana obtusifolia; assembly: GCA_002018475.1. Lineage (NCBI taxonomy): Eukaryota > Viridiplantae > Streptophyta > Magnoliopsida > Solanales > Solanaceae > Nicotiana > Nicotiana obtusifolia. The sequence continues at coordinate 91 of MCJB01015296.1, read as the reverse complement.
CAAAATCACGTTCTTCCCCTTCAAAATGGGTTTAGGGATGTTTATATAGGAGTTGGGAAGGTTTTGGGTCGGTTTTGGGGTCTTCTAGACG
>MCJB01015285.1:112259-122983 GCA_002018475.1 Nicotiana obtusifolia | reverse complement strand
AATTCCTTGCTATAGTGAAATCAGTTGCTCGTCTCGGGCCGTGGTTTTTTTCCCTTATTCAAAAGGGTTTTCCACGTAAAAATCTTGGTGTCGTTCTCACTCTTTTATTCTTGTTAATTATCGTATCTCCGTGTTACATTATTATTCCATCTTTATTACTCTGAATATTATCTCCATAGGGGATTTATTCCCAACAAGGTCATGACTAGTGTTGACTAGTATGACTAGCATTGCATAGCATGGCATGGCATAGCATCACATGGCATGGCATAGCATCACATCGCATTGCATTGCATTGCATTTTGGTGTTGTGATTATTCTGCTTATTTCACGTATTGGTGTGGAATGTGATTTGAATTATTGCTTCGACGTGGATTGTTTAATGATATATATGTTTCTTATCTTCAGTTCTTATTTACTTTTATTACTCACTGAGTTGGAAGTACTCACTTTACTCCCTGCACCTTGTGTGCAGATTCAGGCGTTAGCGGTCCCACTCAGAGGTACTGAATACTACTATTGGACCGGAGCTTCAGAGATTACGAGGTAGCTGCTGGCGTCCGCAGCCTCGTAACTCTTTTCTTTTGTTGATTTTGTTTCCCTCAAACATTTGAACTTAAAATAGTGTAATAGTTATATTATCATTAGGCCTTCTCTAGTGGCTCATGACTTTGTGACACCCCGATCTGAGGGCTGTAGTCGGGATGGTACTATATATATACACATATTCCTCGACTCACTTTATCGTTAATATGTTCTTGTTGTCAAATTGCGTCATTTAAATTGATTGAACGCAAATGGAATTGATTTGGCTTGCCTTGTCCCCACGAGAGGCGCCATCACGACCGGGTTGGGATTTTGGGTCGTGACAATTTTAAAACCAAAGGAGCTGAATATTTCTTCAGAACCTTTCCATGGACTTTTCAGTTCAATCCCAAAGAAGAAACATCCATGGCTGTTGTGTGGATTTCACTGCCATCCTTGCCACCAAATTTCTTTGCGAAGAAATCTTTGCTATCTATCGCCCATGCTGTGGGTAAAGCAATTGCAGTAGACAAGGCAACACAAGAGAGAACCAGGCCTAGCACTGCTAGGGTCAAGGTAATGATTGATTTGTTAGATAAGCATCCAAGCAAGGTCAAGTTGCGAATTGTCGACAAAGCTACTGGGAAAGCAATTTCTTATTACCAACAGATTGTTTATGACAATTTGCCGAAATATTGCACATGTTGCAAACATCAAGGGCATGATGAACAAGCATGTCGATTGTTGAAAAGACAATGTGGAGAAACTGGGAAATCTGAAGAAACTAGGATCGCAACAGCTGTTCGTGATGTTACTGGAATCAATGTGAATACTTTGCAAGGTATTGCTGAGACCCATTTTGAGCAATTAAAAGGTGATGCTAGAGATTTCTTAAATGCAAAAAGGGTCGCTCAAATATGGGTGCCAACAGCAGACAAAGATACCAACAATAGAAAGCAAAACGTAATACACACTGCTGAAGGCAAAAATGCTCCTGGAATTGCACCTGATGCTACTGGAATTCGGTGGCAGCACCTGTTGCTACTGGAAATACTTTTGCTGTTGTTCATAATCGAGATGAGCTTGTAAGGGTGTCAAAAACAGTGATACCACCCACAACTATATTTGCACGAATGAATAAAGGAATCGATGATGGTCACAAGGTTGCGGCAGATCGAGGTACGGCTCCAAATTTGAAGGTTCGCGACCAATCTTTGGTGAACAAAAAGAATGGCGTAAGAGCTATACATGAGGGTGATAAAGATGTTGCTAAGCTTGATGGTGATAAGAGAGAAGATATAACAGAAATGGGTGAGGTTTGGAACGTGGTTACATCCAGAAAATCACTCAAAAAGAAGGCGGCATCAACAGGAGGTTTGAGTCCAAGTTTTGTTGACAACTCGAATTTGTTTGCCGCTCTTGAATTCGATGAAGATGGAAACTTGGAGGTGGCAACTAAAAGTGAAAATAGGCTGTCCAAACAACTTGTTCCAGTTGCTAGCAATGAAAACGAAGCAATGGACAATGAGATGGAAGATAAAGAATTGGGTGCTCGACGAAGTAATTTAGACGAAGAGATGAATGGAAATAGTTCGAATGTTCCTACATTGTATTTCTCGACTCCACAGGTAGAATATATCATTAAGGAAGCTCAGGCCGCAATGATGATGCATACGAATATGGTGCGACAACCTTTAGTTACATTGAACACATCCGACGTCGACATTCCTTCACAATCGGAGCATTCGTTTGGGCAAAACGATGGGGATTCTAGACAGTTGATGCTGACCACTGGGATTGATAGTGAAGAACATGGGAGTTATGAACATGGTTATTTAACAAAGAGAAGAACTTGGGTTGATCAACTTGAACATGAAGAAGAGGAAGATTGGATGGATGACGACAACATGGAGTCGACTGATAGCGACGATCGTGAAAGCGATGATGATGAGTTGCGTTCCGTTGCCTCTCCACCACTGCCATCGAAAAAAAACAGCAAGTTAAATTTGAATGCACCGGCTTTTATTCCTAGGGAAAATTCAGCATCTACATGTGCATTAGTTGGGCAGCAACAGAAACACATAACTGGACAGGAAATTGGACAGCATAAAGGTTCCAGTGATGCGCTGAACTTTGGACAGCATTCTAGCAACAATAGTCCACTGATTTCACTGGAGCATGTTGGTAAAAACGGTGCAGTGTGTCCAGCAACTCCACCACCTTTACAAGCTGGACAGAAACAGCAGGAACAAGGCAAAAACAGTCCACTTATTCCAGTTAAGTCGCATGGGCAGCAGTGCGCAACTAGTACATTGATTTCACTAGAAGATCGTCCGCTTTTGGATGCGCTGGTAAGTTCTAATCCTTTACATTCTTTAAGCATAACGCAATCATGTAGTGTCGAAGATACGAGCATGCAGCTGGTCGAAAAAATTCCAGCAATGATAGCCACCACAAAGGAGAAAGATAGTGTGGTGGTGTCGCAACATTGTGAGCAAACATTGCCGCAACAAGTTAATGTCGGAAGAGATATATATGAAGAAGGAGAGGAAGATGATATACTCCAGCGATGCAGGATAGATGCTTTTAAGAGAGGTGATTTATCACCAATGCACAGTGAAAGAAATAAGAAGAATCATACAAAGAAAAACAGTTGGGACGGCAGAGTCAGCGAGGAAGTAACCTTTAGGCAACTTCCAATGAGAGCTGCGAGACAAAAACATGCACTGGTAACGTCAACAAAGTCCGTGAGATTAAAAAAGAAGACATGATTTTTGAATACATATTGAAAAAGGTGGAAGAAGCTGAGAAGGAATTACAAATGGAAGAAATTACAAAATTGACAAATGAGAGGCAAGAATGTAATTTGCACTACTTTTTATTATTCCACTTTATAAGCATTATCATTTGTAATATCATCATAGAGTGTATTATAAACTCTATGATGATCATAGAATATCTAGTACTTTCTAGTTCTTTCTTTCTCCATGCATGCTAATAATGAGGCCTTTATTTGCCTCAATAGGATTCGTAAGGTAAGGTTTAGCTCGATATGTTTTGCTTAGGTCCTATGTCTTTGGAAATAGACCAAAGGCTATTAGATTATATGCCCTCGTGAGACACTATTGCCGGCAGCTACACCATGACTCCTCTACATGAAGCTGCTACAGAGGCAATGTGAGGCGCAGAGGAGTAATTATATAGCCAAGGCATATAGGCGACACTAATCGAGCTATTGTCCCCCTTACTTGTATTTGTCCTTTTTGTGGACCTTTTTTCGTTATTTATAAAATATTATAATTTGCCAAAAAAAAAAAAAAAAAAACTGCAAGACATTTTACTCCTAAATGTAAGAACAAATAACAACCAGGATTTATATAATTGGCTCGAACTACCTTGGGACTGAAACATAGTTGCTATTATAGATGTATTGAATTAAATCCTACATACTATAGAACTATTATATTTACTGTAGAGATAAAACTTTATCTAACTGTAGTTAAGTAAGAAATAATTATTTATTTTTAAATTTAATTTAGAGGAAAAAGAAAAGTCTATAAGAGTTTGATTAGTGTATGGACCTTGCCAAAAATATTTAAGTTAAAAATTCAAAAAGAGTTTGATTGGTTAGAATAACATATTAAGTGGCGTGTAGACCTTGACAAAAAAAAAAATTACAGTAAAATATCCTCATAAAAGTTTTGATTACTCAGGATAAGAGTGTTAATTGGTGTATAGACCTTGACAATCTGTATGTGGTGAAGCTTAACATAAAATTACTTCTAGATATGAAGGTTGGGGGTCATATTAAAATGTTGTTCTAATGAAAAAGAAAACACTGTAAGTATATTATGCCATATTAGCTGCAAGAACAAATATTAAAATTTAATGGCCTCATCAACCGTCAGAATTCATACAGCTGGCTCGAACTATCTCGGGACTGAAACATATTCGCTAGTATAAATATATTGAATTAAATCATGTACTGTAGACAATATTAACTTTATCTAATAGTAGTCAACTAAGAAACAATTATTTATTAAATTTAGAGGAAAAAGAAAAGTCTATAAGAGTATTAGATGGTCCATAGACATTGACAAAACATTTGAAGTTGAAAATTCAAAAAGAGTTTGATCAGTTAGAATAACGTATTACTTGGTGTATATGATAAGGTCCATCTCATTCAATATTTCTTTGGTTGGTAGCCAACTTTGTTGAATATCTTTGGTTGGTAGCCAACTTTGTTGAATATCTTTGGTTGGTAGCCAACTTTGTTGAATGTCTTTGGTTGGTAGCCAACTTTGTTGACATTGAAGAAAAAGAAGAAAAAGTGTGTACAAATTGTCAAATATAGTAGGCTTTAGAGAGTGAGGCTTTGGCTATAAAAGGAGAGCTTAAACTCTCATTTCTATACACCAACAAAGAGAGGAAGAAAGAGTGAGGTTTCATAGACAAGTCTGTGAGGAAAAATAGAGAGTGAGCGATATTGTAGTAAGGTGAGAATATCAAAAGAGTGTTATTTCTTTTGAGCGTTGTTGTGGTGAGTATTTTACTCGGATCCACAAAGTGTAAAATTTCTTGCTATAGTGAAATCAGTTGCTCGTCTCGGGCCGTGGTTTTTTCCCTTATTCAAAAGGGTTTTTCACGTAAAAATCTTGGTGTCGTTCTCACTCTTTTATTCTTGTTAATTATCGTATCTCCGTGTTACATTATTATTCCATCTTTATTACTCTAAATATTATCTCCATACGGGATTTATTCCCAACAACTGGCATCAGAGCTAAGGAGATTCAACACGATCACTGACGATGGAGAGTTCGAAGATTGGAATCGAGAAGTTTGATGGATCCGATTTCGGTTTCTGGAAGATGCAGATCGAAGACTATCTGTACCAGAAAGATCTTCACGAACCCTTGACTGGGGTGAAGCCGGAAAAAATGACGGAGGAGCAGTGGAAGCTAAAGGATCGCCAGGCGTTGGGGTTGATCCGGTTGGCTTTGTCAAAAAATGTGGCGTTCAACATCGTAAAGGAGAAGACTACGGCAGATCTATTGAAGGCACTATCAAATATGTACGAAAAGCCATCGGCGATGAACAAGGTATATTTGATGCGTAGATTGTTCAATTTACAGATGGCTGAAAACGGATCTGTTACAGATCATATAAATGAGTTTAATATGATTGTAAGTCAACTGAGTTCTGTAGAAATTAATTTCGAAGATGAAATTAAGGCATTGATTTTGATGTCATCTCTGTCCGAATCTTGGGATACTGTTGTTGCTGCGATTAGCAGTTCCCGTGGATCTGAGAAGCTGAAGTTTGATGAAATCCGTGATGTTGTTCTCAGCGAAAGTATTCGCAAACGAGAAATGGGAGAATCATCGGGCAGTGCTCTCAGCGTTGACCGAAGAGGAAGAAGCAAGTCGAAGGGCCAAAATCAACGTGGCCGATCAAAATCAAAGAATCAAGGAAAATCTCCGAACAGATCCAACGTGATTTGTTGGAACTGTGGAGAAAAAGGGCATTTTCGGACAAGCTGTACGAAACCAAAGAAGAAGCAGAATCAAAGATCTGGAGATGATAATGATTCTGTAAATTCCGCAGAAGACATTGGGGATGCTCTAATCCTTAGTGTGGACAGCCCGGTTGAATCCTGGATTTTGGATTCTAGTGCATCCTTTCATTCATCTCCAAGCAAGGAATTATTCCAAAATTTCAAATCTGGAAATTTTGGGAAGGTGTATCTTGCTGATAACAAACCTTTGCAGATTAAAGGAAAAGGGGATGTCTGCATAAAGACTCCATCGGGAAACCAGTGGACACTGGAAGATGTTAGATTTATTCCTGATCTCAAGAAAAATTTGATATCTGTTGGTCAGTTGGATGACACAGGCTATACAGCAGAGTTTGGGAAAGGTTCGTGGAAAATTGTGAAGGGAGCTATGGTTGTAGCTCGTGGAACAAAATCTGGAACCTTGTACACCACTGCAGGGTGTATTAACATGGTTGCTGTAGCTGAGAGTGATTCCAGTTCATGTCTGTGGCACAACAGACTTGGACACATGAGTTCTAAAGGGATGAAGATGCTGGTTGCAAAAGGAGCATTAGAGGGCCTGAAGTCTGTTGACATGGGTCTTTGTGAAAGCTGTGTTATGGGAAAACAGAAACGAGTTAGCTTCACAAAGACTGCTAGAGAGCGGAAGAAAGCAAGGCTGGAAATGGTACATACAGATGTTTGGGGACCATCTCCAGTTTCATCACTTGGAGGATCCAGGTTCTATGTCACCTTCATTGATGATTTCAGCAGAAAGGTATGGGTCTATTTCTTGAAACAAAAGTCAGATGTGTTTGTGACTTTCAAGAGGTGGAAAGCTGAAGTTGAGAATCAGACTGGGGTAAAGATCAAATGCCTGAGGTCTGACAATGGAGGAGAGTATGACAAGTCCGAGTTCAAAGCATTCTGTGCAGCTGAGGGGATCAGATTGATGAGAACAGTTCCCGGTAAAGCTAGGCAGAATGGAGTTGCTGAGAGGATGAACAGAACATTGAATGAGCGTGCAAGGAGCATGAGGATACACTGTGGGCTGCCTAAGGTGTTTTGGGCAGATGCTGTGAGCACAGCTGCATACTTGATCAACAGGGGACCATCAGTTCCCCTGGGGTTCAGGATCCCAGAGGAGGTGTGGACAGAAAAGAAGCTCAAGTACTCACACTTGAGAACTTTTGGCTGCACGGCTTATGTTCATGTTGATCCAGAGAAAAGAGACAAGCTTGATGCTAAGGCTGTGAAGTGTTATTTCATAGGCTACCGTTCTGACTTGTTTGGTTACAAGTTTTGGGATGACAAGAACAAAAAGATCCTGAGACATTGTGATGTGACATTTGATGAGTCTGTCCTATACAAGGACAGAGAGCAGAAGGTTTCAGAGACTATGAAGCAAGTGGGAGTTGAGATTGAGTTGCAGAAGAGTGCACCCCCAGATGTTGCGGAAGAAACTCAACCAACTCCAGATGTTGTTGCTGAAGAACCTATAGTGGAGCAAGTCACACCTGAGCAGGTGTTGAGGAGATCATCAAGGACCATCAGAGCACCAGACAGGTATTCACCTTCATTACATCATCTGTTGCTGACTGATGAAGGGGAACCAGAGTCTTTCGATGAGGCCCTACATGTGGATGATTCAATCAAGTGGGAGCAAGCCATGGATGATGAGTTGAGCTCCCTTGAGAAGAACAACACTTGGGTGTTGACTGAGTTACCTGCGGGGAAGAAAGCCTTGTTGAACAAGTGGGTGTTCAGAATCAAAGCAGAACCAGATGGTAAAAGACGGTTCAAGGCTCGGTTAGTGGTTAAAGGATATTCACAAAGAAAAGGTATTGATTATGCTGAAATATTTTCTCCTGTTGTGAAATTAACTACTATCCGAATTCTGTTGAGTATTGTTGCATCAGAGAATTTGCATCTTGAGCAAATGGATGTAAAAACAGCGTTTTTACATGGAGATCTAGACAAGGAGATCTATATGCAACAACCAGAAGGATTTGTAGTTCCAGGCAAGGAACACATGGTGTGCAAGCTCAACAGGAGCTTGTATGGGTTGAAGCAAGCACCGAGGCAATGGTATAAGAAGTTTGACTCTTTCATGATCAAGAGTGGTTTTTGCAGGGCTGAAAAGGATCCGTGTTGTTACTTCAAGAAATACACTGATTCTTATGTATTTCTACTCTTGTATGTGGATGATATTTTGATTGCAGGATCCAATATGAGGGAGATAAACAATCTGAAGGCAAGTCTGTCTTCAGCATTTGAAATGAAAGATTTAGGTGCAGCTAAGCAGATTCTGGGGATGAGGATTTCTCGAGATAGATCTGCTGGCATTTTAAATCTATCCCAGGAGCAGTACATTGAGAAGGTGTTGGCCAGATTTCGGATGAGTGATGCTAAACCCAGGACTACTCCTTTGGCAAATCACATGAAATTGTCAAAGGAGCAGTCACCCAAGACAGCTGAAGAGCTTGAGCAGATGGAAATTATTCCATATGCTTCAGCAGTTGGGAGTTTGATGTATGTTATGGTCTGCACTAGACCTGACATAGCACATGCAGTGGGAGTTGTTAGCAGGTACATGGCGAATCCGGGGAAAGAGCATTGGGAAGCTGTTAAGTGGCTTCTGAGATATTTGAAAGGTACATCCTGTATTTTACTTAGTTTTGGCAAAGGCAAAGTGAATCTGCAGGGTTTTGTGGATGCTGATCTTGGTGGTGATGTGGACTCGAGCAAGAGCACATCCGGATACATCTACACCATAGGTGGTACAGCAGTGAGTTGGATGTCCAAGCTCCAGAAGTGTGTTGCTCTTTCATCAATAGAGGCCGAGTATGTGGCAACAGCTGAAACTGGAAAGGAGATGATATGGCTGGCAGATTATTTGAAAGAATTGGGCAAGAAGCAGAGCAAGAAGATTCTTTATTCAGATAACCAGAGTGCCATACAGTTGGTGAAGAACCCAGTCTATCATTCGAAGACAAAGCACATCAGAAGACGGTACCATTTCACTTGCAGGGCAGTGGAGGATGGTGATATGTGTTTGGAGAAGATAGAGGGTGCAAAGAATCCAGCAGACATGTTGACCAAGGTGGTACCAAGGGACAAGTTCGAGCTATGCAAAGAACTTGTCGGCATGTACTCAAACTAGAAGACAGTGCTACCTCCTCTAGATGAATGAGACTGGAGTGGGAGATTGATAAGTTCCATCTCATTCAATATTTCTTTGGTTGGTAGCCAACTTTGTTGAATGTCTTTAGTTGGTAACCAACTTTGTTGAATATCTTTGGTTGGTAGCCAACTTTGTTGAATGTCTTTGGTTGGTAGCCAACCTTGTTGACATTGAAGAAAAAGAAGAAAAAGTGTGTACAAATTGTCAAATATAGTAGGCTTTAGAGAGTGAGGCTTTGGCTATAAAAGGAGAGCTTAAACTCTCATTTCTACACACCAACAAAGAGAGGAAGAAAGAGTGAGGTTTCACAGACAAGTCTGTGAGAAAAAAATAGAGAGTGAGCGATATTGTAGTAAGGTGAGAATATCAAAAGAGTGTTATTTCTTTTGAGCGTTGTTGTAGTGAGTATTTTACTCGGATCTATAAAGTATAAAATTCCTTGCTATAGTAAAATCAGTTGCTCGTCTCGGGCCGTGATTTTTTTCATTATTCAAAAGGGTTTTACACGTAAAAATCTTGGTGTCGTTCTCACTCTTTTATTCTTGTTAATTATCGTATCTCCGTGTTATATTATTATTCTATCTTTATTACTTTGAATATTATCTCCATAGGGGATTTATTCCCAACAATTAGTGCATATAATTATCCGTTAAAATAATGCATTAGACATTATTTCAGATCCGTTATTTAACAATTAAAGAAATGTGTTTCAGATCCATTCTTTTAGGGAAGTGCATTTAAGTACAATTAGAGAAATATTTTGACCCGATTTCAAATCCTTTATTTTAGGCAATTGAAGATGAATTTAGTTCGTAGCATCTTTCAAGATGAATATGGATAGCTACAAACTCTGTTATGCTATACATAATTCACTTTCTTAAATGAAATATCATGCCTTCTGATTTTAAGCATATTTGATTATGTTTTGGTATCATTTACCTTATAATTTTTACGAGTGTTTTTAGTGATAAATTTTTAACCAAACTATGTGTCAATGCATAGTATTGGTTTTTGTGATTTAGGATGAAAAAGGAAATGAAGGGAGGCACTTAATTAACACAGTTGGACCAAAACGGAGAAGCTGGAAATCTTCTTAGGGCTAAAGTATAAGTATGATGCTTTTGATATCTAATATTCATAAGGTAGAATAGCCTAATAGACACTTGTACTTGTTCGGCTTTGACATTCCGGTCTTTCTACTTCACAAAGTTTTATTCAAATACTTATGGTTGTTCAAACATAGTATTTTAAAACCTTCTGACTATTGACCATGTCTATGTGGCAACTTAACAGCTGAATTGGACAAAATACATATATTTCATACGTAGAAGGAGTGTGAAGGTAAATACTTAAACCAAAAGATAATTAAAATAAGAAGAAAAAAAGACTAAAATTAAATTTAAAAAAGAAAAAGGTGAAAGAGGGTTTCTCTTTCACGTTCTCCTATCTCCCCTCTGTTCCTCCAACCCCCCCCCCCCCCCC
>MCJB01015285.1:87150-112210 GCA_002018475.1 Nicotiana obtusifolia | reverse complement strand
AAGCAGTACTCTGGTCGCCCCAAATCTGTAAACACCCCAGATTGAGTAATTTTTAGTGATAAATTTCTTTCTCACCTCCCTCATTTTCTTGAAGACGACCTTTTGCAAGGAAAAGAAATAGAAAAAGTGAAAGACGATTGCCGGCAGAATCTTTTTATGGTAATTGTTTTGCTAGAAGAAACTCAAATAATTTTGGGTGGAGTTTCCGATGATAATTTTTTTGGCGAGTCTTCGAATTGATAATTTTTATGGGTGATTGTTGGTGCTACGATGGAATGCGATTGTGAAGAAGTTTTTTAGGTAAAGGGTTGTCGGAGAGGGATCGCTGCCATTGGTGGTGAGTCAAATTTTAAGAGCTAGGTTCTAAAAATAAAGAGGGGAGTGGAAGAGTGGAAGAATGGCCATCGACATGACCATTTTGATATTATTGAGGCTGTCATTTTGGATTCCGAATAGTAGAATTTTCATGAAGAATATATTATTTGATTAAAAACTTGAATTGCAGGTACATAATAATGTGGCTAAGTGCAAAGAGTTTGATGAATTCATTTTCGAAATATTATTACTTGTAGGCTTTGAAATGGTGGTAAAGGTCCAGGAGAATAAGGGAGGAGGAAGCTAGAGAGGATGGTGAGATGGAAAAAAAGACAAATTAAATTTTTTTAAATAATATCAAAAAATTAATCAGTAATGATGTATTATAGAAAATCTGACATAGGCATTGATATATCATCCATGTCAGGCGTTTGAAGAAAACACGAGGTCAATAGAGTTTAAAACATCATTTTTGAACAATTACAAGTGTTTGGATGAAACTTTATAAGGTAAGAGAACCGGAATATCAAAATCAAACAAGTACAAGTGTTTATAAGACTATTCTGCCTATTCATAATTGTGTCTGGAAATAAATAAAAAAACTAGTATTACTTATTTTGAATTTTTTTTTTATCAAATAAGTTTTCTAAACAAAATACTTTTGAAGAGTAGCGATTTGTGTTTGGCCAATTTTTGAGAATTATTTTTTTCATCATTATAACTTTATAAGCATATTATGTTCAACAATATTTAAGAGGTGGTCTTTGAGTGTTGAAATACGGAAAAGACAGTATCAAGGTAAATGATTTTACATATTTATCATAAAAAATATAATTAAGTTTATTATTTTACTTAACTAAAACACAAAACATAAGCATTTTTATGTTTTGACCAAACGCCTCAAATATCTAAAAAAAAAGCTTTAGTTTAAAGTGCTTTTAGCTTTCCATATTTCAACAAAATTGATAACTATTGACAGATTGATAGATAATCATTTGAGAATGTTTAAAGACAAGTTTTTGCGATTGATAGTGCGAGTAGCTTGGAGAGTTGTACATATCTTAAAGAAAGTTGAGGCGGGAATAGAGTGAGTGAGGTAGTTGAAAGTTGGGTTTTCTTTTACACTTTAGTCCCTTAAATTTTGACACCATACAGTTAGACCCTATTTTCAGGAAATGGGTTAGAGTTTGTTAATGGTAGTTCAGTCGTTACATTGATATTTATAGGAATCTTTTCGGTAGTTACAACGGTAAAATGAAAGCAATGAGCTGAAAATTAAATTAGATTATGATTAGAAAATGGAAAAGGGCAAAAGGTTATAAATAAAGCACAAGGGAAATGAATCTAACAAACAAAATTCTCATTGATTTTCATATTATTCATACAAAATGAAAGACATAATAGAACAAAAGACCAAGAAAACAAGATACTGAAATCACCTAGAAATTACACAAATGCTCTCAAAAATTTATAATAGAATTGGTCTTGGTCTTCTACCCTAATGGTCCTCTACAAACTGTAGTGAAAAATGATTCAGCATGGATACAGCGGCAGCAAAACCAACAATCACTGCATTCACTATCGGAATCACAAGGTCTATCACAAGTAAGCCAATCCGTAAGCTGCGGGAGTAGTCTCCGCTTGACTCCCGAGAGCTCAACATCAACTTCTACTGCCAATACTTGCCTCATCAAAAACTGCGACACATTAACTGAAATATTCCACATTATCAAGATTAAAATTTTGAACGTTACAAGGTGACAATCGAACATTCAAACACCATGCATAGAAACATAAGATAAGATAACTTCATGTATTAACCAACAACCTAAGTACGCTAACTTCATGTAGTAATCAAACAGTACAAATATATTAAAGTGTATATCAGTTCTTACCAACATACAAACCAACTGTCAAGTGTGAATTACATTATATATTGACACATAAAAAATTTAAAATTAGAATCTAGGAAAAAAGAAATAGGTATACTAACTTGTGATTGCCAGGAGAAGAATGCTGAAAAGGAAAGTAAGTTTTAGTCGCGCCATGCCGAAAATAGTATTTCACGCTCTATGAAGTTTTAATATGAGCATTTTATTGCTTTCCAAATGCCATAATTTATAGACCCTCTTATAATAAACTAGCTAGCTATTTTGGGCTATGGTTGATTAATTTAGCTTTTTCTATATTCATTATTAACTTATTTTTCTGTGAGTAATTGCCAGGCTGGCCTCCCTTTCTAAAATCTAAACTATGAAACCTAAAATTTAAAGTCACTTTCTCTCATTTTAGGAGGAGTTTAAAAAAAAAAAATCACTTTCTCGGTAATACCTCAGAAACAAAAAAAGAATTAGGAGTACGTTTAAATGAGACACTTTGACCAAGAGGTAATGCATAGTAGTATATTATGCCTCATTCTCCAAATTAAAATAAAATTTAAGTGTTGTGCACGATCACTTAGAAGATAATTATATATAAAAAGATATTAATTGATAATTTAAAATAGATAGTATGCATCGCATTATATTTTTAAATTCTATACCTGATCATTTAAAAGATAATTACATATAAATTTATTTACTAGGTAATTTAGAATAAATGGTAATTAACCAGTTTAATAATGGTAGTACTAGTAACTTAAATACATTAAAATAATGCATTAGAACTTAATTTTATGGAAGTGCATTTAAGAATTGAAGAAAAGTGTTGACTTGATTTAAGATCCTTTATTTTAGGGAAGTGCAACTAACAATTGAAGAAATGTTTTGACCTGATTTTAGATCCATTATTTTAGGGAATTGTATTTAACAACTGAAGATGCATCAGATTAGTAGCATCTTTTAATATGAATATAGCTTACTAACATGAGTTATGTTACGTGGCGCCTTCCTGATGTTCTTTGGGAGGGCGACGTAAGGCTATTCAATCGATGTCGGTACGATTGCCGTCCGCCAACTGAGGTCCCCTCCGCACGCTAGACTAGATTGTCAGTGCCGTGCGGGAAAACCAATATCGTAGGCAACAAGAAAATTGAGAGTAGCGGAAGTTGATGATGAATGATGATAATTGTATTGATGATGAAAGCTATTACAAAGCTAATGCGGTGTCGAGGGGATGAGACACCAGTACAGAGAATTGAATACTTGCTTGAATGTTTGAATGCTGATACCTCCCTAATAATGCTTAAAATAAATAAACCAAAATTACAAGAGTAGACCTATAAAAGCTGTAGGAGCATACTGAATGTAAATGAAGTAAATCTACTCTATATGTACAATGAAAAGGACTTGGTCTTCTGTGATGTAGAAACAAGTCCGATGGCAGCAACTTTGGCTTAAGCATCAGGGTCTGCGCGCGTGTTGCTGGCGGCGCGCGGCAGTGTTCATGTTGGCCTGCGGCTGGGCGCTGGCACTTGTGCTTGGCACACAATATATGAGCGTGGCATTGGATGCGCGCGTATTATTGGCACTCGCATGCCGCTGGGCGCCGGCAAGGAGTATTGGTGGGGCGACAGAAGTACATGCGCGCTTGTCACTTGGCGCTGTCGAGACCACGGGGCCAACCGTGGCGCTAGGCTTTTGGAGGCTTGCCAGGACGCCACGGGGCGCGTCCAAAGGGTCATGGGTTGAGGTTGGAAAGCAGCCTATGACATTCTCCCCCACCTGAGTTGGCACCGTCCTCGGAGCCTTAACTGTAGGATGATGATGATGATGATGATGATGATTGATCCGGCTTCTATTGGTTGGGAGGTCTATTCCCCTCTGCTTTGTGGGGTGATGATGATGATCTGAATGACGCTCCATGTATTTTCGATATGATCTGAGGCGGCTGACATGGAACACTGGAGGGATTTTTCACCAGGATGAAATGTTGACCTGGTATGTGGCTCTCCCAATGCGTTTTTCAATGGACATGGATCTAATGTATTGTTGCAACAGGCGAGGGTCATGGGTCCTCTGTGTAAACAAGTGCCGCTTTGGGACTCTTACCATCACTTTGTCACCTGCTTGATGCTGGACAAAGCAACGGTTTTGTTCTGCAAACTTTGTTGCCCTGTCTTGGGCTTTGACAAGATAGCTCTGCACTATCTGCATGGTTTGCTCCCATTCCTTCGAGAACTTGGCAGCCTGAGGCGAATGATGGATGGTTTGGTGCATTCATATTTTGTGGGAGTAGCGGTTGCTGTCCGGTAACAATTTCAAAAGCACTTTTATTTGTAATGGCGCACTTTTGTAAATTGAAACACAGTTGAGCAGCATCCAAGAGCTTCACCCAATGTTTTTGCGACCCGGTTGCAAAGTGGCGGAGATATTCCTCCAGCATGGCATTAAACCGTTCTGTTGAGCCATCTGCCTGATGATGAATGTTGGAGTTGGGGCTCACTGTGGATCCGAAGTACCCAAAGAGCTGGCTCCAAAATTTGCTAGTGAAGCGTGAGTCGCAGTCACTAATGATTTGTTTGGGCATGCCCCAATATTTGACAATATGAGCAAAGAAGAGTCGCGTTGTATCCTCTGCTGATATGTTTTGAGGGGCTGCTATGAATGTAGCGTACTTGGAAAACCTGTCTACCACAACCAGGAGGGTTGCAAGATCTCCGACCTTGGGTAATCCTGTGATGAAATGGAGGGAAATGCTTTCCCATGGTTTTTGCGGGGCAGGAAGCAGCTTCAAGAGTTCTGCTTGCGCTGGGCGATCCGACTTGGCCTTATGGCATGGCTGGCAAGTCTTCAAGCAATGAGGGGCGCCATCAGTTGCTTGACGCTGATGATGCTGATGATGTGATTTCTGCTTGATGTTGGGGGCAGCCAGAACCTTGGGTTCATGTCTTTTGACTCCCCTTTTTGACTGCATGGCCGAGATGTTTCCAGCGACCATCTTCATGGATTTGCACGTTGTCCCCCATCATTAGGAGCATGTTGGCAAATGGTACCGGTATGGTGTTGGTTTGGCTCAGGAATTCCAATCCCACTAGCAGTTCGAAATCATCGAGGGTAGCTATGCGTAGGTCGAAACTTCCCTTGTACGTGCCAAGATTCATTGGCACTTCTTTGGCTATTCCACTCAGTGGCTGAGATGGTGAGTTGATAGCCTTGACACGGCCCTTGCACTTTTGCACAGCCAGCTCGAGGCCTCTACCTGAGATGAGGATAGGTAGTTGTGGGTGGCACCCTGTCTATCATGGCTCGGATGGGACTGCTGTTTACTTTCATGTCGACGAACATGAGGGTCCTTTCTTTTGTGGTGGGAGGCCTCACATCCGCCTTCTCTTTCCCTTTCTTGGCGATCGAGCATGCTTTCTTCTTAGGGCTACCAGTGCTAGTTTCCGCTAAGGTATCTGTGATGGAGCTAACAAGTGCGTTGAAGGCACCTACTTGCTCTTGCTCGTCGGAGTCACTGCCTGACTCGTTTTCGACTGTCTGATGAGCATTGATCTGTACATGAGGGCATTCATTGTTCCAATGTTGCCCGCTGCAATGACGGCATTCTAAAGGGGGGTTTTGTCCCTGATTGTTATTGACTGATGCAGCGGTGTTGCTGCTTGATGAAGGAGTCTTAGATTTGGATGCACTTCGATCTTCCCCATTTCTGCTAGGGCCACCATGGCTTGGTTGTCTCCCGTTGTATCCTCCTCGGGTAGGCGGCTGGGACCTATCCCTCAGAGATTCCAAATGATAATCCCCAAGGCATTCGGCAGCTTGGATTGCCTTGGGCATGGTGTCTACCCTCTGTCGTTGCAGCTCTGCACGGGCATGGGGCTTCAACCATTCTATGAATGCGAAGAGTTTGTTCTTGTCCCCCATGTCTCGTATGTTTAGCATGAGCGCGGAGAATTCCCGCACGTAATCCCGCACTGATCTGGTTTGGCGGAGTTCACGCAGTTTTCTCCGTGCATTATATTCCACATTCTCGGGGAAGAATTGTAGGCGTATGGCTGCCTTTAGTTCCGACCATGTCTGGAGGTTGTCCTCACGCCCTAATAGCTTCATATTTCACTCACCACCAAAGTTTAGCATCGCCTTGAAGATACATGGAAGCAGTTGCTACCTGTTTTGCTTCGTCCAGTGGACCGATGACATCGAAATATTATTCGATGTCGAATATAAAATTTTCCACTTCTTTGGCATCCCGTGCTCCGTTGTATGGCTTGGACTCCGGAATTTTCAGCTTTTGTGGCACAGGGGCAATGTTCATGGCACCCCCGATATGGTTGTCGCCTCCTCTAAGCAGGCTTTGAAGAGCAGCATTGACAACATTGAGCTGGCCTGTCAAGTTGTCTATGGTTTGCTGCATGACAGTGATTCTGTCTGTCTCTTGTAGATGATGGGCTAAATCCTCGGCACGCTCCTGTTGGAGGTCCTAGAATTTTCCATGAATGGCAGCTGCCTCGACGGATGCTGTTTGATGGTCATCCTCAGAGTCCCGACTGATGTTTGCAATGTCATTTTTTGCCTACCGCATTCTGCGGTCCAGGTCGTCCAACCTTTGCTCTAGGCTGGCTTTTAATTCAGGCACCGTATCTACGATGGGCCATAGTACGTCAACCGTCTGTTCGAGGACAGTGATCCGATCCCCGTAATTCACCATGGTCAGAAATGGTGTAATGGCAATGAGTTCCCTCGTCCGATGTCGAGCCTAGGCTCTGATACCAACTGTTACGTGGTGCCTTCCTAATGTTCTTTGGAAGGGTGACGTAAGGCTAGGCAATCGATGTCAGTACGATTACCGTCCGCCAACTGAGGTCTCCTCTGCACGCTAGACTAGATTGTCAGTGCCGTGCGGGAAAACCAATATCGTAGGCAACGAGAGAATTGAGAGCAGCGAAAGTTGATGATGAATGATGATGATTGTATTGATGATGAAAGCTACTACAAAGCTAATGCGGCGTCGAGGGGGTGAGACACCAGTACAGAGAATTGAATGCTTGCTTAAATGTTTGAACGCTGTAGGAGCATACTGAATGTAAATGAAGTAAATCTACTCTATATGTACAATGAAAAGGACTTGGTCTTCTGCGATGTAGAAACAAGTCCGATGGCAACAACTTTGTCTTAAGCATCAAGGTCTGCGCGCGCGTTGCTGGCGGAGCGCGCGGCACTATTCATGTTGGCCTGCGGCTGGGCGCTGGCACTTGTGCTTGGCACACAATGTATGGGTGCGGCATTGGATGCGCGCGCATTGTTGGCACTCGCATGCCGCTGGGCGCCGGCAAGGAGTGTTGGTGGGGCGACAGAGGCACATGCGCGCTTGTCACTTGGCGCTTCCGAGACCACGGGGCCGACCGTGGCACTAGGCTTTTGGAGGCTTGCCAGTACGCCACGGGGTGCATCCAAAAGGTCATGGGTCGAGGCTGGAAAGCAGCCCACGACAGTTATTATGTTACATATGTGATTTAAATATATCAAAATACAACATTCAATATATATTAAAGATTCACTATATGAGAAGTACATTATTATCCTTTTGCAATGAGATACGGGTACCATTAATACGTCATTCAATACAAATTAAAGATTCACTCTGTATGAAGTAGATTATTATCCTATTGCAATGAGATACGGGTACCATCAATACGTTCAAACAAAGTAACAATGCGTAAGAAAATGCTCCCTCCTAAGTTAAATTGATTATAATTTAGAAAGTGACACCCAAAGTTGGTTGAGTGAAATGACATGGCGCGGATCTGTTTAAGATTCAAAAGAAGAAGCTCTTGACCTTCTTTCATAAGCTAGGGTATCCGCTGTCGGTGGTTTACTAAGTCTTGGCCTTTTAGTTTAGTAAGTAAGGGATTCTCTTTCAGAAAGAACTCCGAGTGAAGGTGGCTGCTTTGCTTCTCGATAGCCAGTCCGGGACGGATTTGACCTTTTAATCAAAGACAGGATTGGATGCTATATTATCTTTCCGCCAGTAAGACTTGTTCAGCTATAAGTTAAAGCAAGGGAAGGCAGTTTTATTTGGTACTTTCTTCCCGGCCTTAAAGAAAGAATAAGGACCGGGCCCAAAGGTGAATTCTGTAGCCCAAGGCGTAGAATCATAGAGAAAGGAAAGACTATTAGCTCCTTGACTTCCGGTTGACTGAGATGAGATTCTATTAATCTCTTGTTTAGCGAAGGACTATCAACGATGCGAGGAATAGCTAGCAAAAGTATCCAAGGGAATCCCCAAAGACATCGGTTGACCTTAAAGAGTTGGCAAGGGCAGGTGACTCTCTTGTCGGAATATCCTCACCTGGATCAAGAGGCATTGGTTTACTCTCTTTCTAAGAGCAGATCCAGATAGCATCGTAATGTAATATCAAGCATTTTCTTCTCTTTCACGTGAACGTGGACAAGTTAGCTTAGCAGGTTCGGAAGAAGGTTATTGTCAAGATCTCTCAGTGCAGTGCCATATTCATATTAAGGAGAAAGGGATGAGGCTAAAAGCAGCTAGTTCACATCTTCTCTTTTCGTTACTAGGGAAAAGTAGGTGAAAATCGAAAAATAATTCATTTCTATTCTCCGGTCTAGAAAGAAGAAAGGATTAGTTCACATTCTTTCTTCTTATAGCGCTTCGCCCCTTGAATCTATCTACTCAAGAAGGACTGACAAAGACGAGAAATGTTATATAGCCTCCAACAGTTTATTCAGTTATGTGTTCAAGCTTATTATCTGTGTTTGTTTGGAAGTAATTGCCTCTTTTACAAGTTTGCTACTGCAATTAGCTGCCCTGATGAACTTTGATTAAGAAATAACCATCTCAAACTCTTATTTTCGCCAGTTTCTGTCTCCTTTCTTTTCTAAACATATCAAGTTTAATCTTCACTTGCACAATGAGGACTATTGCAGTGTTAATGTTGATCAATATATAAATAAATTGACCATGGGCAGAAGCTTAAGAACACATTTTAGCTAGGTGCCTTAATGTTATTATTTGCTTTAATAAATTGACATACAATGGTACGATTGACATAGAGGACTTAATTCAGTTCCGATGTACTGAAGTTAAAATAACATGTTACGAGGTATGGGTGGACGTCGGTCGATTCGGTCAATTAGTATGAAAGTACGATTCGGTTTTTTCGGTTTTTGATTTTGTAATATTAATAATCAAATAAAACTAAAGTTTTAACAGTCCAGTGCGGTTTTTTCAAGGTTCGGTTCGATTATTTCGGATTTAGTTTTTCGGTTATTAACGGTTCAAGATTTTTATATCTGATGTAGATTGCGAATCTTTAATTGTAGCAAATTCTTTCACTTCTAGTTGGCAGTTTGGCACTCTCAAAATGAACGCTCTAGTTGCTTTCTTTGGTCAAGAACAAAAGTCAGTATTGCTTTCTTTGGTCATGACATTACTAACACAAGTTTCAGAAGGAAAGATGACCAATTAGCTACTGCTAAATATGTTGATCAAGTTGTTTTGCTTAAACCAAAGAAACAAACATTTAATGTTTTAGCCAAATTACATGAAAATAGGCAGCAGTACTATGTCGTACTTCCAGAGAACCCCACATTACTATCTAAAATAATCAAAAAGCCCAAGGCTCAAAGTTCACAACACGAGCAAGTGAAACAGAACCACCATTTACAGCAGAATGCTAATCAAAAAGAAAAGGTGACAAATGCAGTAGTACTGCACATCCTAAGAAGCCATCGCAAGTTATGGGAGCAGCTACTATTTTAGTTGCACAATAGAAGTTTTATTGAACCAGGCAGTAGCTACTATTTATGGGAGCAATGCAGAAAGGATACTTAAAGTCTTAAATACAAATCACTGGATGAGGCATGAGACACTTCTTATATGCTTCACTAAGCCAAAAGTGTCATAATACTTCGGATGACAATTATAAACTCTACCACAATGAATGCACTTTGCTTTGCACGCTTCTTCATTTTCTTCAACTAGCTCAAAATGTTCCCAAATAGGCAATCTAGCTTTAGGACCACGAGGCATATTTGAACCTACAAAATAAGAAAAGATCACAAGTTAAATAAAATATTTTTAATTATAAATAACAAAATGATATCATAAAACAAGCAAATCATTAAACTTACTACTTGTTCAAACTATGCATCAACAATGCTAGTATCTCTTTCAACAATGCAAGTTTCTTTATCCCTCTTTGCCGTTTCTAAATATAATTTGATAAAGTGTGTCATTTAAACTTACACTGTAAATTAATTTTCACTAAAACACTCATAAAATGCAAAATCTTACCAAGTTCAATTTGCTCAAGAAACTCCAAATCTTCTTCAACATTAATAGGAGTACCCTCACATCTAAACCAATCTTGGACACAAATAAGACTTTGCACCAATCGAGGAGTCAATGAACTCCTAAATGAATCAAGAATACGGCCACCGGTGCTAAATGCACATTCCGATGCAACACTATAAATTGGAATGGCCAATACATCACGAGCTAGCTCAGATAGAATAGGAAATCGGGGCACATTAATTTTCCACCAATCTAAGATTTTAAAGTCTTCAGAATCATCAGACAATGGCTCTTGTCCTTCATCAATATATCTTTCCAACTCAGATTTAGCACCTCCACTTCCAGAGTCTTCCTTTTGCCTTTTCAACAATTGCTTTATTCTCACAGATTTTGTTCTCACATTCCCACTAGATGAATCAGATGTATCATCAGATGAAGTAGATTTAGATGGAGATGATTGAAGATAACATCCTTTTGAATATTTTTTTTATACTCCCCAAACAAAGAATTCAAATAAGCATCCACTTCGGCAGTTAATTTCTTCCCTGGTTCCCCGAATATTTCCTCAAGTACAAAACCAACATACTCTAATTTGTTATGAGGATCTAATACAGAAGCAATGAATATTATTCTATTCATCTTTTCAGGTTCACCCCAATATTTTTTTAAACTTATCTTTCATCTTCCCTGCTATCTTACTCAAATTAGTACCATCAGCAATTAAACAAGCTTTCAAATGACTATCAAGCTCATATATATCCTCAAAATGACAATTAGAAGTGACATAACGTGAACCTGAAACTTTTTTGGTGAGCTCATGAAATTTTTCAAGAAACTTTATTACGTTTCTCACATTCACCTAATCATCAAATGGACCTGCAACATTCCCATCCTCACAAACATGCGTACAAAGATGAGTAGAAAATCCATCATAAAAAAGATGAAGCTTGTCAAAGGCCTTCTCAAAGTTTTGCGCCGTTCCCAATATCAAGTAGGTGCAATTCCACCTAGTAGGAACATCCAAACATAATATTTTGCTACATTTTACCTCTTGATGTGCACAACATTCCCTAAACTTTAAGGTCCTTTGCGGAGATGATCTCATATGCGTCACAACTTGTCTAACACGTTTTACGAAAATATTAATTTCTTTCAAACCATCTTGCATAATTAAATTAAGTATGTGAGCTATGCATCGCACATGAAGATGCTTACCACTCATCGAATTAGTTTTCCACATATCTAGTTGTTTAGATAATTCTTTGATCTTGACATCATCCGAAGAAGCATTATCAATAGTAACAGTGAATACCTTATCCAATTTCTATTCAAGCAAACAATTACCAATAACTTTTGCCATTTCGTCACCCTTATGACTAGAGATAGGACAAAAAACTAGTATTCTTTAATGCAACACCTAATCTCTATCAATAAAATGACCTTTCAAACACATATAGTTAATTCTTTGTAACGAAATCCATGTGTCTGTGGTAAGGTAAATTTTTGGTTTTACTTCTCTGAAATTTTTTATTAGTTTAAGCCTCTCTTCACTGTAAACTTGAAAACAATCTCTTGTAATTGTCCTACGAGAAGGAACATTAAATAGAGGTTGGGCTATGCTCATAAACTTCTTAAAGCCTTTCTTTTCAACAAAGCTAAAAGGTAATTCATTCGTAAGTACCATCTCAATTAAAGCCCTTCTAACTAGTTCTTGATCAAATTTTCAAAGCACCCCACCATTAATTTGCCCATTCTTTTGCAAACACAACTGTGTTTGAGTACTATCAACCTTCTGTGATATTTTTGGACACTTCTTTAAATGAGTATTCAATGAGGTTGCTCCATTCAATCGTGAATCAGCCTTATAATCACGACCACAAATATTTACACTTTGCTCTATCACCTCCATTATCATCTTTAAACTTTTCAAAATGATCCCAAGTAGTTCATCTACATTGTATAGATTTTTTTTTTTTGGGGCCTTGACTAGTTTCAACTGAATTTGTAGGTGAAGAAGTAGGTTCGCTTTCAGATGAACTCACCTCACTTACTCTACTTTCAACTTCTGCCACTATAGAATATCGAATGAAAACAGAATTAAAAATACAAACTGGTATACAATATATATCTGGCATATCGCAACTCGCATAAAATCAAGTCGGCACAGAGGAAAAAAGAACAAAAGAACAAAAGCAAAAATAGAGGCAAAAAAAAATAAAGGATACAATAGTCACTTTTTTTTGGCAAATGTTAACTCGAAAGAGTCCTAAAAGTAAGAGGCAAACGCGCATATATACTATAAACAATAGCAGAAAAATCGAAAGTTTAAAGAAACTAGCAGGAGGAGCGACGAGAGAAAACTGAAAAGGAACTCAGAAGAAAGAGGTAACCACTAACCTGAGGAAGAAGGATAAGCGATGAGCGGAGTAAGAAGGCATCATAGGCTCATAAGTCACAGCAGTCTGGCGTCGGCACAGTCGCACAGAGGAGGAAGGAAGTCGGGACTCTCAAGAACCCTAATTAGAAACAACTTCTAATTTCTAAGGAAGGGAATTAGGGAAGTAACGTAAGTCTGTAGGCTTAGGTACTGGTATTGGGTAAATTGGGTTTCAGATGGGTATTGGGTAAATTGGGCTTCAAATGGGTATTGGGTATATCACTAAATTGGGCTAAGAAGTTGGTGGCCAGGTGTTGAGCCCATATTGGTTTTTCGGTTTAACCGAAAACCGAAACACCAAAACTGTTAACCGCACCGAATACTAAAAATTAATAATTTATAAACCCACTCTGACTGAATAACCGATTAAACCGACACCGAAACCAAAATTTACGGTTCGATCGATTTTTTGATTCGGCCGGTATTATGCTCACCCCTATTACGTGGTAAATGGCAAAAGCTTTGTCTGGTCCCCTAACTGAAGGCATGTCTGATCTTCATATATACCTGAAATTAAAAAGTGAAGTATATGAAGGTCATATCTTACACTAACTAAAGCACTCACATTACATAGTAAACAAGCAGTTTCCTTGGCTATTACTTTCAACACTTCTTTTCTCTTTGTCAAAGATTCTTCTATTTCTCTCACTCCAGATAGCATGAGCAATCTCAACATTAGAGCTGTTAAATTTGGCCCAAGCCCAAATGATTTCCGTAACCTGCTCAAGGTTGGGCAGGTTATTGACTCGCCCATT
This sequence comes from Nicotiana obtusifolia, assembly GCA_002018475.1. Taxonomy (NCBI): domain Eukaryota; kingdom Viridiplantae; phylum Streptophyta; class Magnoliopsida; order Solanales; family Solanaceae; genus Nicotiana; species Nicotiana obtusifolia. The sequence goes on along the minus strand of MCJB01015285.1, from coordinate 98,509 downwards.
TATTGAACTCAACTCATCTTGACCCAACCCATCTCAACCCATTTAAAGTTGGGCTGATTTTTAGTCCAAATTGATACATGAGTAACTTTGCTAAAATATCTCAGAAATAATTTTTGTCATTTAACCCGCCCAATTATTGACTCAACCCATTTTGAACCACTCAAAAATCGGCCGAACCCTCTTATTTGACACCTCGACTCAACATAGAGCATTCTAAATATTCTTCTATCCTTAGATCATGAGAATCATAAATATGATGATGAAATAGGAAAAATGACATTGTATAGTCGCTATAAAAATAATAGGCAAAAAATATATATAATTTGTATATTTTTTGTATATATATACATTCTATATGTTATATATAAAAATTATACAGGTTTTATACACTTTTTCAGCTATCAAATATTAATAGTTTCTAGCGTGCTAAAAGTGATAATATCCCAATAAAATATAGCTCCTCTTCTATAAAGTATTATTAAGAACGTTCATTAATCATTAGTCCTAATCATATAGATATAAATATGCCTCATTTGATACTGCCCCTTCCAATAACATGTGTTTCTCAACCACCCGTCTACACGCGGATTCTCTGTTATACTATCATTTGTCTCATTTTAACTGCGTTTTAATTCTTTTCACGCTCATAACTAAAATAATAAATATAAAGTTTAATTTACTAGATTAACCTTTAGTAAATGTTTTTTGATAATTGAGCAGTAATTAGAAGAACTGCTACTTCTTTATTATTAAGGGTATAGAAAAAAATAATTAACAAATTTAATCTTGAATTCCAAAAGTGACAATTATTTTGAGACAATTTTTTTCTAACTAAAGCGACAGTTATATTGGGACTGAGAGAGTACTACTTAGTTTTTCTTCCACACTCTACTACTTGCAAATCTAATTAGCGAGTTTTGTTGTTGAAGGTCCTCCACTGTGCCAGTTTAGCCTAAAACGACAATATCACATAATGTTAAAAATATTTTGAGTTGGCTTAGCCCGACATTTATAGCTTGAGCATGCATATAACAAATGACAACCAGCATAGATATAGTGAAGTTTTCCCTTGAGATATACCATAATTCAAAAATAGAGCTTATTTCCACCTAATCGGAAATACTCACTTATTTTACACAATTCTTGTGTTCATTCTATTAAGCTTGCTATGAAGAATAACATATAGGTTAAGTTAATCTAACCTATTTAAAATTCATGAAAAAACGTCATGTCTGATGGTTATAATACACCAACTGTAGCATCAGGACTGCTTCTCTAAATGCAGTCGTCAAGTATAGACATAGCCCCGGACATGAAATGAAGATTTTCAAACTAATGTCTTCATTCAATCACAAATGCTAATATTATGTAATATCGTCATAAAGTATTATATAAACTTTATGATGGTTTTCAAATAATATCTTACTTCAAGTTTGCGTGCTAGCATAAGAGGTAGTTTATGTCTCAATAGGTCTTAGAGCGTAAGGTCTACTACACCTTACTTGTACTTTTTATTTGTATTTTGCTTTATTATTAATAAAATCATATAATTTACCAAAAAAATAATAATAATAGATATAAACACCAACCTAAAATGAATTTATTCACTCTTAGCCACACTAAAAATTCAAAAAAAAAAAAATATATGTAGTTTCATTTCTTGACAAAAGTCCATCCCATCAAATTATACAGCCTCCTTCACATATAACAAAAGGTCATGTTAGCTTTGAGATAATTCTTACCCTACAAGCACAATTCCCAATTTGTATCAAACAACAAATTTTGTTTTGTATCTATTCCTCTTTGAATACCTCTTTAAATGCCCACACCAATTCTTCCCTATTTGTCAAAGCAAAGGGACCCTTTACCAGTTCACATCCACACATTATACAGAGAGGTTTTTAAAGCTAAAAAGTAGATCTGTTTCACAACCAAGAGACATTCAGACATGCAATAATTTAATCAAAGTGACAAAAATAAATTGCTTAAAAAAGTAGTGGCTAAGGGGGAGATGCTATTTTGGACTCATTTTGACAAGTAGATAACAATGATAAATCTAATCATAGATGATATCATTATCTTTAAATAGCTTGCCTTTTGTTCTGATGTCAATGAACTGGACAGAAAGTGTGCAATTATGCACTATTTTGTTTGATAAAATATGGGACCCTTTTTTAAAATCATGCAGATTGCAGAAACAAAACCGGATTGGATGTGATCTTCAATGTTCATCTAGGTGTAGAATCTTCAAATGTTTATTTGTTTAAGAAAAATTCCAAATATAACAACAACAAATCCGTAGAATCTCAAGAACAGAGTATGAAAAAAATAGTGTATATACAGACTTTACTTCTACTAATTTAAATATCAATTTTCTTTTTTGGTTATGAGACTATTAAAAAAGGAATTTGAGACTACTACAATCGACTTTTTTTATGAATGAATACAAGTCAAAATTTCATAAATTATAACTAGTGATTGCCTGCCTCGATGGAGTGATTATCAAATTAAGGTGAAGTAACTCTTCATATTCTCTCTTCTTCCATACTGAACACTCTCGGCCGGTTTCACCAAATAAGACCAGGGATATATGTAGTGTGATAATCACGCGTTCAATTGAATTTATAATTTTTGATATAGAGTAAAATTTTATATATAAAAATTTGTTAAAATTACAAAAATAGTAGATATGAACTCATAACTTTAAAAATATAATGGGTTCAATGCTAAAAACCTTAAAAGTTGAAGGAATTTTTACCTTTCTATACACTATTTCAGACCTTATTACTCTCCTTACTCAAGTTTCAATTTAATTACATAGGCATATACAATTTACCAATTATATTCATTTTAGGAATTTAATGAGTATCAATTAACTCCTAAAATCTCTCTAACGTACATATCTAACTCCCCCACGTTTCTCTCTCCATACACCCCACGATTCTGTACTCTCTCCCTCCATTAACGCTCCCTTCCATATTTCTTCAAAAATCATTTATAATCTCTCTCAATCTTCCTTAATTCTCTCTCTAAATCCTACGTTTCCTTATCTTACAATGAAGAAGAAAGGAGTTTCGAAGAATAGCCCTAAAAAATCAAATGTTGTTGATATTCCTACTTTTGATTTGGGTGTTTTATCACAGGAATCACCCAAAAAAAATAGTGAAATCGGCACATGCAAAACCAGAGACAAAATCCAAGCTTCCCCCTCGTGAAGCTAGGGCAGAAGCTCGAACAAAACTAAAGTATAACAGGGATGCTGGTGAAGCTTCGACATCTACTAAATCAGTAAAGTGAAAGGGCAAAGAAATTGCTCGTGATGATGATTTCGTCGAAGAAGAAGTTATCCCGGAACCTACAAAAAAAAAAATCAAAGTTTCTCCTACTGTCAAACCTTCAAAAAAGAAGAAGGTTCAAAATTCACCTAAAACTATACCCCAACAGTCATTGGAGAAGGTAAAATTTTAGTAGTTACAATTTTAGTTTTTTTTTTAAAGTTACAAAACTTGTTCTCAGTCTCATGACTTTACGTACTTTGTTTTTGTGTATTTGTAGAAATTTTGTCTAGATTGTGTATATTTTTTGTTGATTATCAACTTTTCTACATTTCTCTCGAAATTGTAGATTTCTTGTATATTATTCGAAAATATTTTGTTAGGGAATGGATTACATGATTTAGTTGGGTTTATTGATTATTATTTGCTCTATTTTGTAGATGTTAGTTTCATTTTCTGTAAACAAATTTTATATATTATGTGTAGTTGTTATTTTCTTTCTTGCTATAAACAAAATTTGTAGCTTCAATGTAGTCAGTTGTTATATATGTTTACTAATTTTACAACCTACTTGTATGCAAGGTATTTATGTCTTTCTGATTGTAGCTAAATTGTAGTAGAACTGTATTTATTTTATTTTTTGGTCTTCAAACAAGTCTTTTTTTTAACTTACTCTTTTATTTGGTGCAGAATCGAACATTTATAGCCTATTATTCTAAATCATGTTGTTAGGGGATTTACTACCTTATTTAGTTGGTTTTAATGGTTATTAGTTGCTCTATTTGTAGATGTTAGCTTCATTTTCTGTAAACAAATTGTATATGCTATGTCTTATTGTTACTTTCTAATTTCTTGTTCTAAGCATAATTTATAGCTTCAATGTAGTCAGTTGTTATATATGTTTACTAATTTTGTAACTTATTTGTATGCAAGGTATTTATGTCTTTCTGGTTGTAGCTAAATTGTAGTAGAATTATATTTATTTTGTTTTTGATATTCAAACAAGTACTATTTCATTTGGTGCAGAATCGAACATTTTTTGCACCACATGATGTTGATTATGGCATCACTAGGTTCCAGACATTATCCGACACTGCTGTTCCTGGCCAAATCAATGTGTTATTATCTGAAAATAGGTTAAAGTTATTTAAGAAGACATGTTTTGGACATCTTCTTTCCCTGCTCAAAATATGTATCCAAAATCATGCAATTCATCTTTTCATGAAGTATGAATTGAACACATACGGATCCAATTTTTTTACAACAGAGATAAAAGGTGAGAGGCTGAACTTTGGGATGAGGGAGTTTGCCCTCATCACTGGCCTTAGATGTGTCACATAAGTAACCGACTTTGTTACACAACTAAGTATGACTGTAAAATAAAGAGGAGCTATTTTCTGAACAAGGAAAAAGTTGAGAAGTCATACTTGAAATAAATTGTAACCAGTCATAGTTAGGTGAATGATGAGGATGCAGTCAAGCTGTGTATTCTCTATCTGATAGAATTCTTCCTCTGTCCTTCAGAAAAAGATAATGGTTTGATAGACCATTTTAGGTTCTACTTGGTGGACTCGAGGCAGTATGTGAATTTTGCATGGGGTATCAAAGCTTATACACAATTGCTTCAGTCTGTTAGGCACAAGCTCAACCCTTCTGTGCATTTTTATCTCATTCGAGGTTTTGCACTCGCTATGCAAATATGATTGTATGAGTGTTGCTCTACAATCAACACTGATATAGCTACAGGGGTTGGTAATTCCATCCCCCGCATACTTAACTGGACAGCTAGTAAGGACAAGATATGGATATCTTATTTGGAAGATAGAATGATCAAACCATCATAAATCAAGGTAAAAGTTTTTTACTTCTAGACAGACAATTTAATACAAATTATCTACACATTTTATACATATTATGACTAGGTACCTCACATTTTTTTTCTCTCAGTTCACCAACATGCATGAAGCCCCAGAAAGAGCTTTCAAGAACGAATTTGCCAGACAAAGTTGAATACATCCTCAAAAAAGCTAAAACAAAGGCCGAGCATCCGACAGATGCTCCATCTCCATCTCCATCTAAACATAAGCAGGCAATGAGAATAGATGACAAGAAAGATATTGTGAAACAATTAAAAGAATTAAGAAAAGATGTTGATAAAGTAACAAATTAAGATAATCCTAGCTGGTTTCTTTAATTTATGGTATATGCTAATTATTTCATTAACTCTTTCTATTTTAATATGTAGGTCGATTCAGATCTTGGAGCCTTCAAGAAAGAGGTATACCTAATTCTTGAACAAATTAACTTCAATTAAACTACAATTTATCTACAGTGTAGTTTATGTTAATTTCAAATGATCTACAATTTTATTAAGTTGTAGACTTTTGTTGTAACAGAGAAGGAAAAAATGCATGTGGACTCTCCAAAACAGGATGCAAATCTTGGCATAGAAGGAGCATTTAAACGAGGAGAAGGAGACTATGCCTTTGCAATCTCTCATTCAACAAGCAAATGATATACAAAAAGAAGACGATTGCAATAAAGATTTCATAGTATTATATGTTACAACATAATTGTAGGAAAAAAAATAACAACTTTCATATAAGTTTCATCTTCCCAAAAGAATTACTGCAACCAACATACAATGTTGTTTTTTTGTTTTAAATCTTGTAGGTGAACCAGCCGACTACATCAATGTAGGTGACTTGGACAATGACTCCAGATCTGGAAAAAAGGCAGTAACATTTGATAATTTTGAGCTTTCAGAGAACTTCTTACATATTGTTAAGTTCGGAGAGGAAAATGAAGATGAAACAACCTCTGTGCATCAGGGAAGAACAAGGATTCCTAGAAAGCATGCTAGATCCCCTTTCTCGAAGCACTTCTGTTGGACCTCCTACAATTTTTAACATCAAGCATCCATTTACTGGGGTTATTGGAGATGATGTTGATTCTGACTTGTTGGAAGAATTCAATAAGTGGTTATATTTAGGTACAGACACGGTTTCAAAGAGGTTAGATTATACAATTTTTTTCATATTATAGAATGCATACAATTTATGAATTTCAAACTAACTACATAATAATTACACTTGATATGTCTCTAAATAGGAGGAAGGGGCCTTATACTTTAAAAGATAACCAGAGCAACTCGTGGTTTGATCTTGGAGTGGAGAAAGTTGATAAAAAAGACTAGTTTTATATATTGGCACATCCCGGGCAAGTACTCAACAACACGGTACACACATACCTTGCCAGAATTTAATAATTAGCTGTAGTATTCTGTTATTTTAGAAATATGTAGATCTTTTGTTTGATAATTGTAGTTAAATTGTATGATTCATTGAGAAATAATCAAATCTGTTTTTCTTACAGAATATTGATGTTATTTTATACTATTTGAGGAAGAGAGGAAAGTATGGTCCTGCAAACAAAACACGGTTTACAACCACTGACTATATGTTCAAGACTAGAATTGAATAAATTTATGAGAGGTATAATAATGCTCCTGCCGATAAGAAGCTTGTTGTTGTCAAACCCTAGGACGTCGTGGCAGAATACATATTGGGGTACCGATTACTTGCAAATGTCGCATGGGACAAAGTTGATTTTGTGATTATGCCAATAAACATTGTGGAAAAATTTCATTGTTGAATCAGTTGTCAACAAGTTTGCTATTATGATCCCCTCTACTTGTCATGCACCGGCTTCTATGGCAAGCGTTCAAACATCAACTACAAGAACACAACGGCATACATTGAAAAAGGTGTTACTAACCCTCTTGACATTCAGTAGTTAGTCGGTGAGATACCCCAACAAAAAGAAGGATCACTGTATGTGCTGTTTTCCTTCTATCTATTTAATTAATTGTATTTTACATTGAATGCTAAAACTTTTTTCCTATTATTTTTTGCAGTGACTGTGGTGTATACGTGGCGGCATTTGCAGAATATGTCAACATTGGAGAGCTATCGATTTCAAAGGAAGACCTTTCTGGTATTGATCAACACCGTCGACGCTATATAGCGCTCCTTTGGGATTATGCTAGAAAAAAGCACGAGTTTGGTGCAATTAGTGAAAGTGAGGTGACTAGAATATAGAAACAAGAAAAAGGGACCAGCTGTGAATGAGAGAATACAGATCCGAAAAAAAAAAAATTAGTTGCCCTTTTCAGTAGAAAAGTTATAGTTAAAGTGTTTAGATGTAGCTGGGTTGTAGTAAAGTAATAGATAAATTATTTATTAGGAATGAGTCAGCTGCAATTTATTTGTAACAGATTTGCGCTACAGTTGTTTTGCCTTTTGTGTTATTATTTTGTCTAGAATTCTAATAAAGAGAATATACAACATCTGTGGATTTTTCTTGGTTGAAAGTTGTCAGTACTTGATCTCGATTTTTTTACTATATAATTTGTTTACAGCATAACTATAATTATTTTTACAATTAATATGCAAAAATACATAATTTATTCAATATAGTTGTGTTATTATGAAAGTCTGAAAGTAATAAATAAACCCAGAATTTGAACAAAATAACTACAAATCAATTGCATTAAGAGTTGAAATCTGTTTAGCAAGCATTCATTCTATGAGACAATCTTTATTCAAAATAGCAATACATTTACACCACAACTATAATTCTCCAGAACAGAACAAATACAACTTCATGTCTTAACGGACAGATTATCATCAACGGTACTAAGTAAAAAAAAAAAATTAAATTGAATCAATTTTTATTTCTTTTTGGGAGCATTCCTACGAGATCTTTTATTATGCCCTTCTACTCCGTAGTTACCACATGGAACCTTAATACTTTTTTTTTAATTTACTTCATCATATGGTTTGTATCTTTGTTTTTGAGGTCTCCCTGGCTGTCTTTTCCCGGTTGGTGGCTTTACTACTTCTTCAGCTATATGCTGTGGCACATTCCATTTGCTTTCGTCAGGCAGTGGGTCTACTGGTATTTCATTAGTCTGCAGAAGGCTCTTCCTCGTTTAATAAGGAGAACAATAGTTTTCATAAGACTCGTTGATGTGACTCAAAGCCGCCAAAGCATGTGCACAAGAAAGTTCATCAAACTGGAATTGCCCACAACCACATCTCTTATTTTGAAGGCAAATAATGAAGCGCTTCACACAATCTATCACAGTATGGATATAATCTGTTGAAGCCCTCACCTACCATTTCATTACAAACACGCAACAAGTTGTCAGCAACAAATACAAAACAAAATAACTACAATTTTATACTATAATTTTTCTACAATTAACAGTATATATTTAGTTTGATGGAATCAATGATCTGATGTTATTGGCTATAGCTTACTCTCATCTTCTGTGATAATGTCCTGTTGTCCTCCAACTCTTCGTTGTATTTTTCCCAAGATATGTGAATGTATCCTTTGCATTCAATAATTTTTTATTAGTCCAACGTTCAAGAAGAGTCCTCATGTACTCTAATAGTTCTACTAGGGGCAGCTCTCTTACATCTTTGGTTACCACATTCAATGACCCTGCAATGTTTGATGTCATCATCCGCGTTCTGTTCACTGTAACATGTACTCCAGACCATATGTGATAGCCAATATTGTATAGGTATGCTTTAACACGTGTGTCGATCTTTTCAATCTTTGACATTCTTTAATTAAATTCATCAAGCATGTATGATCGTGCCGTGGCAAAGTACAATTCGCTTAACTTTAGATGACCCTTCTTGAACTTTGACCTTACATTTGTCCAAATATGCTACATGCAAGCATAATATGGCACGCCGGTTTAAACAGTAGATAGTTCCTTCAATATACTCTCATTCCGGTCCGAAACAACACACATATTTGATTTTTCTCCATATGCATGTTTGAATTGCTCAAAAAATCACCTCCATGATGCGTCATTTTCTAAATCAATAACGGCGTATGCTAGTGGTAATATGCTACCTATCACACAGGTGGAAAAAAGAAATTCAATTTCTGTAATAAAACTTAAGAATATAAAAAATACAGTCTCAAAAATAACTTTATAATAATATTTTTACAATTTATCTACATTACTTGCTGCATCCATTGTGCTAGTTGTTAGCATGATTCCCCTATATGCCGACTTCAAGAAGGTACCATCAACTATTATAACTGGTCTATAATGCTCCCAATCCTTGATGGACATACTAAGTGCAACAAATGCATACAAGAAATATTCATCTTCAGTCTTCTGCAATTTCACTACCGACCCGAATAAGTCTTCTCCAGAATATACAAATAACTCGGAAATCGGCTGTAGGAATCAGCAAGATGACCTCTCAAAAATTCCAAAGCCTTTTCCTTTTCTCTCCAAGCTTGCATGTATATTCAGTTCACACCATGATCCGACAACATGTCAATTTGTATGTCTTTTGGTGTGTATATTATTTTAGGATCTGTATATTTTGGCATCACCATGCTGCTAACTACCTTGGCAGTTGGTTTGCGTTGTATGTATGTGTTGTCCATCAAAGAGCACGTGTGCAACTATTGAATTTTCGAACCTTGAACAATGTTGGTTCATTTATGCCGGTGGACTTGAAGTGCCATGTACAATTGTCACCAAGACATACGAGGCAGTTGCTACAGAACAAAACAATTCAAAAAATATTATGAAAATTGTAGCTACAAACACGAGGATGTTTATGCACAAAAACTTATCTTAAATAATTTATACACAATTTATATACAAAAAAAAAGTACAACTTATCCACAATATGAATTTGACAATTAAAATGTTCATACCTTCTTGCACTAGACCTTTTCACCCTAGATTGAAACTTGTTCATGCCAGAATAGTGCTTCATTGCAATGATAATTATTTACTTGTCTTGGTAAACTTGGCCAACTTCAATTACATTTGGCGTATGTTCTGTTATGATGATACTTTCATATTCCACAATTGCCGGAGATGTTTGCATATCAATCAACTTCATTGTTCCTGATACTTTTCCAAGTGTGTTACAACTGTTTGACAATTGTACCATGTTAGTATTACGATAATCAGAGAACCTGCACTCAATTAAAAGTATAGCAATTCAAACCTCTGTATATTCATGTGTTCAGTATTTGAAATAATGCTTGTAGAGACATAACAGTTGAACTACATTTGTTATGTAGTAAAATTATAGATAATATGTAGAAAAATTATAAAACACTTGAAATTGAAAAAACATCAGCACTAGAAAAATAGAGCAAACATGCAATTGTGCTCGCATTCGACATACTACATTTCAAATTGAAATCACGCACTGTTATACGCAACGGATACATTTCTAACTTTTTATTTTCCCTTTTTTGTCTCCATATACACTCCACTCCCATATCGCTCTCGAATTTTCATTGGAGGATAATGTTTATTGACAGTGTATTTGATTTTGATGATTTTTGCGAAAGTATCGATCATTAAATGCTCTGCAATTGCGGAATTCAATTGGCTACAATTTAAATCGTCATTAACTACAATTTCGTCAATATCAAAAATTTTATTTAAATTCTAAATTTGCCTGTGAATAAGACAAGGACCTAGTTTGTAATCACGGTGCTTACTTATTTAGGTGACTTGATTCTGAACGTCCCAAATTATTTTTTTACTTTTCATAAATGGCATGTGTTTCTAGCTATTAGTTTACCTTTATTCATTCTTTGAATCTTTGAGTCAAACATATTAGTGGATCTTTTACATTTCAACATATTATTTCATAACTCCTTAGCTCTAAAATAATTAGCATTGTATGTTAAAAGAAAAATTCTTTTACTGGAATGGCCGAAAGGATACCCTGATTTTTAAAGTTCTATGCATGCATCTTGAATTATGAAGTTTATTAAATTAAGAATAAAATTTCGATTATTTTAACAAAAGAATTTGGGTGTGTTCGGTATGAAGGAAAATATTTTCATGAAAAATGAATATTCTTATCACTTATTTTCTCTTATTTGCTGGTGACTGGAAAACTTTTTCCTGAAAATTTTTTCTAGTGTTTGGTTAGAGAGTAGAAAATATTTTTTATGGTACTCTCCTCACCCCCTTTCCCCCCTCCCCCAAGTCCACATGTTTCCTTGCTCTTCCC
>MCJB01015285.1:0-86652 GCA_002018475.1 Nicotiana obtusifolia | reverse complement strand
TTATTTAGGGTAAGAGTGGAGGTGGGTGGGGCGGGGCGGGGGGTTGGGTGGAGGTGGGTAGGGTGCGCGGGGGTAGAGTTGGTAGGTGGAGGGTGTGGGGGTGGGTTGGTAGGGATGGGAAATAGAGTGGGGAAGGTTGAAAAATAGTTTTGGAACATGTTTTTCCTTTTTTTCATAAGAAAAATATTTTTCTCCAATTAAAAAAAATAAGTTCATGGGGAAAATAATTTTTTAAAACGTTTCAATCAACCAACCATGAAAAAATTGAAAAATATTTTTCATACCAAACACACCCTCTAGCTTATCGTCTTTTTGTGTTTGGATGTGCGTTTTCTCGCCAGTGATCACCAACAGAATATCAAAATCAGATCAACTAAAAATTGTTCAGCGATTTTGCAGATTAATAAAATATATCATCTTTGCTTATTTCATTTTTCTCCTCGCTATAGCTAGGGGAATAACCTCCAATCAGTTAATAGCAGTATGGGTTGTTTCATTCTTTATTGTTTTCCCCATTATTCTTTTAGGGTGTTGGTGGGGTACTTGGGATGTGCTCTATTTTTTATTTTATTTTTTTATTTTGACTAGCGTTCGATAGTCGTATCGGGATTCCGAATAATTTAAATTTTGGACTCGTATGATCCATTAAAAGAAAAAATACTCCCTATCAAAATTTTCATTTTCAAAACTCGAACCCCAAATTTTTAATTACGGGTGGATGGATCTTATCCACCCACCAAACACTTGGTGGTGGTCTTAAAATTCTTGCTTCGTGGTGGTCTTAATACTGTGCGTATTAGTTCCTTATTTTCTAAAGTTTTTATATACAGTAATTACGATGCCACACTTAGCTTTTTTGATCTAGGTGTCACACTTCTTTGGGATCAATAAATCATCATAAGATTAGCATAATATTATCTAATAATGGTGCTAAATCTAGTACTGAAGCAAGATATAGATTTTTGTATGTTGTCACCCCTCATGAAACTACGTACTAGATTAATTATAATTAATTAGAATATATTGTCGTCGAAATCTTAGTGTGTGTTTTAGATGTCTCCTCTAATCTTCTTGGCCAAATTTAACAATATTATTAGGACTCCGCATTTTGCTGACAATCGTATTTTTCTCCCCTTTTTCTAAAACATGTTACTTCATTATTATATATCATTATTCTCCGGATAACTTATCATCTCATATTTTTATATAATATTACTAGTTTTAGGATGCGTGCATTATAAATGAATGTTGCAAGTCTGTCAATAAAAATTTATAAGAGTACATAATAAAATAAATGATGTATAGTAGCAATTGATGTCACAATAGATGCAATATTCATTTTAATGAAAAAAAATAAAGTTACTACGTTGACGCAATAGTTGAATATAAAATTTTGGATATCTTTTGAACTTACAAAGTTGAGCAAATATTTATAATAATAGAGTAATTTATTGCATGAGATAACAATGTGTTATATCATTATATTTCACCAAGTATCTTTTATAGACAATGTTCTTAGTATATATATTATTTTCTTTTATCGCTTTGATTGCTCTGTTATGACCAAAATTCTTATTGTTGACATTAATATTAATCTTTTGACAGTATAATATATAGTTGTTCATGTGAAAAAAAAAAAATATATATATAGCAACAAATATAGTTCCACATTAGGAATTATTGAACCTATACTTTTTTTATTGTCATGTAAAAACATAAACGTACTTGAAATTATTTTTTGATGAATTTAAAAGGTTATTTTTTTTATTTTTCTGGAAGCAAAAGTTGAACTCTAGGGAAAGAAAAGTTTGAAAGCATTTTGGCCATCATTATTTCTATATGTGTGATATTGTAAAAATCTATACATATGTTGTCTTTGGATATCTATTCACATTGGTCTGGCCTTTATTTTCTCTTTTTCGCATAACATTTGGAAATCTAATCGTCAGTTTTGATTGCTATTTGCTAATCATTACATAGTTAATTACCACAATAGATATCTGTTCTTAAAATTTTGATATTTCTTCTTATGGCTGCTGACTCCTCAAATCTTTCAACCATTTTGTCCTTAAAGTTGAATTCAGAAGGGGCATTAATAAGGTGTTTTTCTCCCTCCTACAGCTCTTAAAAAATATGCGCTACTGTGTCCCAAAGTTCATTGTTGAAGTCTTATATCCATTTCTTTTTTAAAGATGTTTTTGTATAGATCAAAATCTGTCCTAGAATATTTAAGATAAGATAATGTTAAAGAAAGAGTCTTCAAGTCGTCATTAGTCGAGGTCGACCAGGAAGCAGCGAGATTCGTGGCCGAGATATCATCAAGGGTTGATGTCGAGCACCGTTAGTAAAGCTGTAACGATTAGTTTTCGAAATAAGATATTAAAGAGAATATTCTAGTGGATATTCTCTACACTTGTACTATTAGAGTTTGTTAAGAAAATGTCTCATATAAATAGAAAAGTAGACAATGGTATAAGGCACATGACATTCATTTGACAAGATCAGACTTTTGATTGAAAATTCTTTTTCTCTTTAACAAAGATACAAACACTACCTTTTCATCTAGTTTCTTGTTTGTTTATTCCATACCCTTCCATCAGATCCAAAGATAATTCGAACATTCTGGGATTTGTCTGTCACTCATCATTGTCAGGAGGGACAATCAACTAGTTCAAACTTTATTGGGTGAATCACTCCTTCTATTACTTAAATGCCATTTATTGTTATTTATTGCTAGTTGTTTCTACATTATTGCTCATACTTTTTGGAATAGTTAATGCATATTCTTGTCAATCCTCCTCCAGATCTGACCAACATTAGTCACCTTTTCGGAAATAACATCTAGAGATATTATTATTAACTAAGTTTAACCCATTATTATATAAATTCAACTGTTTTAACTGAAAATTACACTTTTTGGTCAAATAATTTGGCGTCGTCTGTGGGATTTCTTAGTTAAGCTTTTAGTTTTTTCTAGATCTACGACCAACACAAGCCTCTAGCGTAAAAAAAATTTCAAAAAATTAAATAAATAAAAAATAAAAAGCAAAAAACAAGATCTCCTTTCTTTCTACGTACAAAATTCTAACATGGCAGGTAACCGAGAAGAAAGGGCGAGAATAATCAAAGACCTCCCAACTAACATCATGAAATTCATCAACGAAAGCTGTGAAACGGCAGACGAAGGCGCAACGCTCAATGCATCCCCTAAGCGAGATGGGTCACCGCCTACTCATTATAGCATCACAAAGTCTATTGGTAAGGGAGCCTCCACATCTGTGGGGAGGCGCCCCCAGCTATAAAAAAAAAGCTCATCGAAGCATGGCTAACCGACACGCTAACCAGCATCCTCAACAAGCTCACCCGGGACGCAGCCACAGAAAACGCAATAACTTGCGTTATACAACCACCAGACGAGCAGCACAACCAACTCCCTCCTCCTCCCACGACAGGTATTACTCACAATGTCATTAATAGTGCAGGCGACAACACTCTCCCGACCATTCTAAAAAGGATGAAGGAAGTGGAGAATGAGAACAGAGCATCCTGGGACCAAATGAGGGAACACCAAGAAAGGGTCGATAAGATACCGGGCGCCCCTAAGCTTTTGACGAAGAGAGATGCTAGCCGTTTCATCGAGCAGCCTTATAGTGATGATGCCGCCCCACATGCCATACCAAAAACTCTTAAAATGTCTCCCTACCTCAGGATATATGATGACACGACCGACCCTGGAGATCATGTGACTCACTACGTCACCGCCGTGAAAGGCAACGACCTCGCCAAAGAACAAGTATCTTCCATTTTGTTGAAAAAATTTGGTGAAACCCTCATAGGAGGAGTGTTAACATGGTATTCCCAATTACCTGTGTGTTCCATTAAAACTTTTGAAGAGATGACCGACAAGTTCGTAATGCCCATGCTGGGGCCAAGAAAGCCGAGGCGAGAGTGAACGGCATATTTTCTATTAAACAGTCTCCGGGAGAGGGATTGAGGGACTTCTTCGCCTGGTTCAACCGAGTAAGGATGACCTTGCCGAACGTGTCTAAGGGATGGCGGTCGCAGCCTTCTAGAACGGATTGAGCAGGGATGGTTCGAGGAAGACTAGAAAGCTATTAATTCGACTGATGAAGTACCCCCCCCCCAACCACTTGGGATGAAATACACAACACATACTGTGCGGAGGTTTGAGCAGATGAGGACAACCTCAATGGACCAACTCATCAACTGACTTCGGTACAGGAAGAACCTAGAAAAGATCGAAGAAATGATACCAGAAGAGACCTTGCAGCTCCGCGGCCTAGCAGGGAACGGCATAAACCGTATTTTAGAGCGGCCGTTGTCCTCCTGCCACGAAGAAGGCCCATCTAGATTACGGACAGGGACTCACCGGAATGAAATAGGTATGCCCCTTTTATTATCCGCTCACAACTTTTGTGTGTCACCTACAAAGATAGTCTATGCCGTGGAGAAGCTCAAAGACCAAAGATGAAATAGCCACAAAAGATGAGGTTAGATCCAAGTACCAAGAAGTCAGACGCCCTCTGCGAGTTCCACCAAGAATGAGGGCACAAAACCGAATATTGGATCGTCCTAAGGCAGTAGGTCGTAAAAATTACGACAAGGACACCTCAAAGAGTTGTTGAGCGACCGGGGAAGGACCAATTTTTCTAGAGGATCTGAGCAACATTAAGGACCGCCGAAACCGCCCTCACCAACTAGCACCATTCACATGATCATCGGTGGCGGCGACGATGCTTCCATCAACAGCGTGAAGTTCACCACTACTTACAAGCTCAAACAGTCAATCACTCGCAAATGGTATGATGAACTCGAAGAGAGTATCATCTTTGATAAGTCAGATACCAACAGTTTGGCTTTCCCTCACTATGATGCTCTTGATTACTGTACGAATTTTAGATACCAATGTGAGACGCATTGTGGTAGACGATGGGAGCGGCGCATGCATTATCCATCATCGAGTACTTGCGCAAATGAAACTCGAAGATAATATAGTGTCGCGTTGCATCACACTAACTGGTTTTAACAATGCAGTCAAGCGAACATTTGGTGAAATCACACTCCCCGTTCTGGCCAGTGGAGTCACTCTGGAAACCACGTTCCACATCATGGACCAAGACACAGCGTACAACGCCATAATAGGGCGACCATAGATATATACCATAAGGGCCATCCCTTCCAGCTTATATCAGGTCATCAAGTTCCCGACTCTATGGGGAATATTCAACATACGAGGAGAACAACCCACATACCGAGAATGCTACCTCATCGCTCTAGATAGCACTGTCACTGAACAAAAGAAGGACAAAAAAAAAAGAGGCATAGCAATTAACAAGTTCGAAGTCGATATGTGACGATAGTGAGGACATCATCAGAGACCCTGATATGGTCGAAGCCGTAGGACTAACCATAGAAGACCTCGACCTCGTTCAATTAGACCTCAACGACCACGACAAGGAAGCTTACATCGGCTGCAAACTTCAGAACCAGGTAAATTTTGTCAATTGGTAACTATTAACACAGATTTCTTTGCTTTCAGCCATGCAGATATACCGGGTATCCCTAAGGAAATTGCCACACACAATTCTGAATGTCGACCCATTCCACCCCTCCAGTAAGACAGGTCAGATGTAAGTCAACTCTGCAGTCAATGATGCGGTACATGAAGAGGTGGAAAACTATTAGAGAATGGCTCCATCAGGGAGTCAAAGTACCCCCAGTTGGTCGCCAAAGTGGCCATGGTTAAGAAGAAGAATGGAAAATGGTGGATGTGCGTGGATTTCATAGATTTAGACAAAGCTTACCCAAAGGATTCATTTCCATTACCCCACATCGACCAACTCTTTGGTGCAATTGTCGGGCACGAACTACTGAGCTTCTTGGACGCTTATTCAGGTTATAACCAAATCCTCGTGGAAGAAGAGAATTAGGAAAAAATCACCTTCATCACCCATCAAGGGACGTACTGCTACAGGGTCATGCCTTTCGAGTTAAAGAACGCAAGGGCGACTTACCAAAGGTTGGTGATGAAGATTTTCAAGGACCAACTCAGTAAGACGATGGAATTCTATATAGACGACATAATGGTCAAGTCCAAAAAGAAAGAAGATCACATCGACCATCTGAGAGAAACTTTCGACATACTCAAGCGATACGGAATGATGCTAAACCCCGAAAAGTGTGCGTTTGGCGTGGCCTCAGGGAAGTTTCTAGGTTTCCTAGTATCACAGAGGGGGATCGAAATCAATCCTGACCAAATCAAAGCCATCAAGGGGATACCGGAGCACTTGACCACTAAAAAGCAGGTTCAAAGGTTGACTAGCCGGATCGCCGCCCTGTCGAGGTTCATTTCACGATCATCGGAAAGATGTCACAAATTATTTGCCGTACTCAAGAAGGATAATGACCTCTAATGGACTTCGGAGTGCGTCCAAGCCCAAAAGGAATTAAAAGCATACTTGTCGTCGCCACCCTGCTTTCAAAACCAGATCCAGGAGAACGTCTCCTCATGTATCTCGCTGTATCTGAAGTAGCTGTGAGCGCAATCTTGGTTCGAGAAAACAAAGGTACGCAATATCCCATCTATTATATTAGCAAAACATTAGTCGACACGGAGACGAGGTATCCTCATCTTGAAAAGTTGGCCCTAGCCTTAGTCGTAGCTTCGCGAAAGCTTAGACCGTATTTCCAGTGCCACCTCGTCTCAGTCATCACGACCTCCCCCCTGAGAAGATATTTGCATAAACCCCTGCTATCGTTAAGGCTGGCCAAATGGGCCATCGAGCTGAGCGAGCACGAAATCACGTACCAGCCACGAACAGCGAAAAAGTCACAAGTGCACGCTTACTTCAGCGCAAAACTAATGCCCAAAGTTGAGAGAGAAGCCTATCAAACTTCCCCCTAAACACAAAACCTTTGGGTCCTAGAAACCGACGGTGCATCCAACACGTCAGGGGTTGAAGTGGGACTCGTACTCGAAGTCCCAACAGGCGAAGTGATTCACCAGTCCATAAGGTGCCCAGATATGACTAACAACGAGGTCGAGTATGAGGCTGTAATCGCAGGTTTGAGACTAGCACTCAAGTACGGGGCAAGACGATTAAAACTACGCTGTGATTCCCAACTCGTAGCCAACCAAGTCACAGGGACTTACCAAATCAAAGAACAAAGATTGAAAAAATATCAGACTATAATCTACAAGCTGCTGCCCGAGTTTGACGAATTCTAGCTCGACCAAATTCCCCGAGTATAGAACGCTGAGGCAGACGACCTTGCTAAATTGGTTGTAGCCACCAAAAGTATCACAACCAGAGACAAGAACGTAATCCACCTCTTCAACTCATCATTGATCAAATTGAGGTAAGAACCATAAGCTTAACTTGGGCGCAATCGTATTATTATATATTTGCAGGATGGCACACTCCCAGATGATAAAAAAGAAGCCAAGAAACTGAGAATGCAAATGGCCAGGTACAGTATCATCCACAACGACCTGTATAAAAGGATTTACGGCGGGCCTCTAGCAAAATGCCTGGGCCCAAACTAGACGCGGCGCGTCCTTGAAGAGGTCCATGAGGGCCATTGTGAAGCTCACTCCAGCAATCAGGCTCTAGCCAGATGCCTTATATGGGCTTGATACTACTGGCCCACCATGAAAAAGAAGGTTGCATACTTCATGAAAAAATGCGAGCAATGCCAAAAGTACGCCCCCATGATTCACCAAGCGGGCGAACACCTCCACTCGGTCACCTCACCTTGGCCGTTCATTAAATGAGGAATGGACATCGTGGGCCCCCTCCCGGCAGGGCGAGGTAATGTACGATTCCTTTTGGTTTTAACTGACTATTTATTTAAGTGGGTTGAAGCGGGGGAATTCCCCCAAATATATCAACAGGAAGTGATCGCCTTTATATGGAAAAACATCATATGCCAGTTCAGCCTCCCCAAAGAGATCAACAGCGACAACGGACCCCAATTCATGGGAAAGAAGATCGCATTTTTTAAGAAATGGCATATCAAAAAGATACTCTCGACGCCATATCACCCCGCAGGAAAGGTCAAGCAGAGTCCTCCAGCAAGTCGATACTGAACATCATGAAGAAAAAGCTTGAAGACACCAGGGGACTGTGGCCACAAATATTACTAGAAGTATTATGGGCCTATCGAACAACGCCGAAGACGAGCACAGGAGAGACACCCTACTCTTTGGTCTATGGGACTGATGTAGTAATACTAGTTGAGGTCGGAGAGCCCAGTCTAAGTTACTCCCATGAGAGTGGACCAAGGAACGACAAAAGCAGAAGGCAGTAGCTCGACGAACTTGAGGAACGAAAAGACATGGCCTACATAAATGCTATTATAACAAGAAGGAAAAGGTTAGGCCACTCAAAGTCGTGGACTACGTTCTTAAAGCTAAAACACAAGCGAGCAAAAACCCACAGGAAAGCAAACTAGGAACAAATTGGGCCGGCCCGTACAAAATCACAGCAAAAGCGAACAAAGGGTCATTCCAACTAGAAACAATAGAAGGAAAGCTGCTGCCAAACAAGGGGAATATTACCCACCTCAAGTACTTCAACTTTTAAGAGATAAAGCGTCCCCCAAGTCGTACTCTTTTTTTTCTCACTTGAGTTTTGTCCCAATTGGGTTTTCTCAAGGAGGTTTTTAACGAGGCGACGAAACGAACACTTCAAGTCGAAATATACAAAGATGGGCCCAGGATGGTTAGTTCATTGCTCGACCTCTCATGCACTCTCCATGTCAACCAATAAAGGGACTAGATAGACTTGGACTAGGACTGGAATGCCAACCAACGGCCGAAAATTTGTAAATTTCTCCAAATGTACGACCAAATCAACAATGCTTAAAGTTTACAATTTCGACAAACTCCGCACTTATCGAAACACCTACTGGCCTTCGGCCATAATTAAACTTAGGTTATGTTTGACCTTGTTCGAACTAACACCTACAGGCCCTCGGTCATAACTAAAATTAGGTTATGTTTGACCTTGTCGAAATGTTTGACCTCGTCGAACTAACGCCTATTGGCCCTCGGCCATAATTAAACTTAGGTTATGTTCGACCTTGTTCGAACTAACACCTACCGACTCTCGGTCATAATTTAACTTAGGTTATGTTCAACCTTGTTCGAACTAACACCTACTGGCCCTCGGCCATAATTAAATTTAGGTTATGTTCGACCTTGTTCGAACTAAAACCTACCAACCCTCATTCATAATTAAAATTAGGTTATGTTCGACCTCGTCGAAATGACACCTACCGACCCTCGGTCATAATTAAATTTAGGCTATGTTCGCCCTTGTTCAAACTAACACCTATCGGCCCTCGACCATAATTAAAACTTTTTCGAACAAATGCCCACCAACCTCTGGCTTCCATTCGCCATTAAGTGATCACGGTCATAAAATCAAGGCAACCAAGCGATAGAATTAAAGAACATACAAATGCAAAAACGAACCGCAGTAAAAGAATTAGATACAAATAACGAAGTTGGCATTTCATACTTGAAATATATTTACAAAGGCTCATGAAGACGCCACCCAACTACACGCAAAAATATAAAAAAAAAAATCAAAAGAGAAAACTACTGGCCACCACCATCACGGCCTTCGACATCCCTGCCTACTTGGCCCACAAGAGCGTCGCGCCCTTGACCTTCAACACCCTCCGCATCGCCGCCTTCGCCCTTAGGATATGTAGCATCATACCAGTGATTCTGTTCGAGCCGTTCTACACCTTCGTCCCCCTCATCCTCGCCGGCCTCTAGCATAGCAGGGTCATACCCGCAAACGACTCGAGCTTCGCGAGCCTTAACACTAGCATCTTCGATGGCAACCTCAAAAACGGATCCCGCCGCATGCAAATCTCGAAACACGTCTAACTGGGCCTCGGCATGAATCCACTCCTCGTACAGCTCTCGAGGAACATTATGAAACTCTGAATTATGGGAAGAGAACGGTTGCACCAGTAATCGGGCTTTCCCGGCCTCAAGAGCAGCAACTCAGTCGTAGAGGCCAGAAGTCTCTTTCTCCAACTCTCCAATCCTTTCATCAAGCCGCTCTTATTTAAGCCTTATCGTTTCCAAGTCATTCTTTTGCACAGAACGGAGAGTCCGGATCACTACCTCAAGAGCCTCCACCTTCCTCGAGGCCTCAGCGAAACCACCTGAGGTTGGAGATCGATGCACTGGGCTTCGACCCCTTTGCTGAGTTTGCGCTCTTCCTCTTTACCTCTCAACATCCTTAAAGGACGTTGCATTTCTCAATGACCCTCACCAGCTCGTCGTCCTTCTCCTTCAACTCTTAACAAAGGGCCTGCAAGTTGTCGCCCTTGCCAAAACACCTGAGAATCTCCCGGTACTTGCCCAGGTACTCAAAATATTTGCGCTCAAACTTCTCAAGTATTTTTCTTACGCCTTTCCTCCCGTCGAGAAATTTCAATCTCTAGGATCATGGTCTACAATCATAAGAAGAAAAAGAAAAGCAAAAATGAGAACTCCCTCGCTAACAAAGGCGAAACACTGAACAAAAAACACTAGAGTTAGAAAGACGAAGCGCTAAAATACTCACCCTGAGAGCAAGGCCAGATATGCTCCTCGACAGAGTGACATCGTCCAGCTCTTTGAGGGTTTCACCTTCCGCTTCGGAGCAAAGAGGGCCGAGGGCAGGGACTACATTCTCCGTATTTTTCAACAGATCACGATCCGAAGTGATCGCAATGGTCCTCGTAGACCGCTCCAACCTCACATCGGGTTGGGTAAATCCCTCCTTCATTATCCTTAGGTCAGCGGCGTCAACGTCTGAGCCTGTCTCATAACCATCTTCAGCAACACTTTTGTCTCTCGCACCGGCCGACAAGGGAGTACCATCAGTTGCTGCGAAGTCGACGGCCCCTCCTACCTCAAAGAATCAGAAGCTCTCGCAACCGGCCCTTCCGCCTCCGTCATCGCAGAAAGGCGAGACATGTCTTCGTTAGCCTCCACAAATCTCAGAACCTCAGGCGCCAACTCGACGTCATCTTCAAGGACAATGGTCACCGTCTCATGAAGGATACAATCATCCATCACAGAGTCCACGGCTCGGGTAACCCCACCGCTAACGTCCGCTGACCTTATCTTACGATGCACCAAATCCCTGTCACTTGGCAACTCCTCCTCTTCATCCACAAGACGGTACAAAGGGGAAGCCGAAGATTCCGCTGCCGAAGTATCCGCAGACACAAACAAAATTGATGCTGAAGCAGCGACAGGTGGGGCCGAGGAGCGAGCAGGCTCAGCCCCAGTCGTGGAAGGGGCAAAAGTCGAAGAGGAAGCAGCTTTCCTCTTACGGAATATAGGTGGGGGAGTGAACCAAAAAAGGTAAGTAACTAAGAAGCAAAAGCAAAGAAACTCACCGGTCAAGGAAGAGCAGGCCCAAACTTCTTGAGAAAGCCCGGTCACTCACGAATCTCGCGATGTGACGGAAGAGCCAGCCGACCCAATCGGAAATGTCCCCGACCAAAAGAGAGGGCGAAGTCTTGGCTGCATAAGAAAGGAGCAGAGATCAGAACCCGCAACTAAGCAAAGCAACCCAAATGCCTCAACACAGAAAGGTTAGACGCTTATGAGTATAGTTCTAAGTTTCAGGGAAGCTGTCTGCGTTAGCCACCACATCCTCAATTCTGACGAAGAAGAAGTTGTGCCAGAACTGGCGGCTAGCCTCGTCATCCATCTTCACCACCAGGAACTTACTACCTCGGTGGCGAAGGTTCACCATTGTCCCCTATAGAAATTAGGGGCGAATAAATGCATCAGATGCCGAAGAGTGTTCTCGATCCCGGCTAGCTCTGCAAACTTGGTAAGCATCTTTATGAGCTTGTAAATGTACGGAGCGAGTTGAGCCGGGCAAACTCCGTAGAAACGACAAAACTCCTCCGCCAATAGAAGAAGGGGAAGAGTGTAGCCGACGTGAAAGAGGTAAGCGTAGAACGCACAGTATCCAGGGCGATGGACTTGTACCATGTCCTGCTCGGCATGGACCAACTCAATGCGAGCAGGAATGCTATATTTAGCTCTAAGCTCCGATAAATCGGCCTCCTTCATCGTCGACTCAGAGATTTCGGGCTCAACTCCGAGCGCCTTTTTAAAATCAAACCTGACTTTCTCACTACGAGGAATTATCTCCTTCATCGTAGAAAAAATCTCATCCTCAACAGTAACGTCACGCGAAAACCATCGCTAGGGGATCCAGATCGCTTCCCCTATTGGGAGCAGAAGATATGTTACACATATTTCCAACAAAAGAGAGAGTATTTGAAGCAACAGGGAGTTAGAAACAACAAGGATTGCTGGGGCAAGGAAAAGGAGGAGGAACAACAATGGAAGAAGAAGGAGGAGATACAAAGTTGCGATACGAGAAATCTGTAAAACTTGAGGTTATTCCTTCACATCCCTATTTTTAAAAGCTCAGGCATCGGAACCGAGAAATTAGGCCATCATTACTTGGCAACACTATCGAAGCGGCAGATCCAGCCAAAAGACGCATGCGAAACGACGCAACACATCAGGAAAACGCATCATTATGACGCATGACATCATAATATCACTTTGATCCTAGAACAACATAACCCCAAAAAAAAATTGTGGCTCATGAAGGCCATGTTGCCAGCTCGCCTCAAACATCACGACCCAATCCACTCGTCCAATCATCTCGACCACGACGAACAAAATCCGCTCATCAAGCTCGCTTGAGGCCGGCCTCAATAAGCAGAAGGACTAACTGTATAGGCCAAAATCTGCCCTAGAATATTTAACACAAGATAACGCTAAAGGAAGAATCTTCAAGCCGTCATCAGTCGAGATCGGCCAGGAAGCAGCGAGATTCGTGGTCGAGATGTCAACAAGGGTCGAGGTCGAGCACCGCTGGCAAATCTGTAACGGCTAATTTTCGAAATACGATATTAAAAAAAAATATTCTAGTGGATATTCTCTGCATTTGTACTATTAAGGTACGTTAAGAAAATGTCTAATATAACTAGAAAAGGAGACAATGGTGTAAGGCACGTGACATTGATTTGACAAGAACAGACTTTGGATTGAAGATTCTTTCTCTCTCTTACAAAGATACAAACACTACATTTTCATCTAGATTCTTGTTCTTATTATCCTACATCCTTCCATCAGATTCGAGAATAATTCGAACGTTCTGGGATTTGTGTGTCAATCATCATTGTCAGGAGGGATAATCAACTAGTACATAGTTTATTGGGTGAATCATTCATTCTATTTACTTAAATGTCATTTATTTGTTATTTATTT
This sequence comes from Nicotiana obtusifolia, assembly GCA_002018475.1. Taxonomy (NCBI): domain Eukaryota; kingdom Viridiplantae; phylum Streptophyta; class Magnoliopsida; order Solanales; family Solanaceae; genus Nicotiana; species Nicotiana obtusifolia. The sequence continues at coordinate 73,316 of MCJB01015285.1, read as the reverse complement.
CTAGTTGTTGCTATATTATTGCTCATACTTTTTGGAATAGTTAATGCATATCGTTGTCAATCCTCCACCAGATCTGACCAACATTAGTCACCTTTTCGAAAATAACATCTAGAGATATTATTATTAATTATGTTTAACCCATTATTATATAAATTCAATAGTTTTAACCGAAAGTTACACTTTTTGGTCAAACAATTTTATTAGAATGTAAACAATTAAAAACAATTTCACATCTATATTCTCTAATTTCAGGTCTGGATGCTCAAAATTAATGTGTAAAATAATATCAAAGCTTTAATATAACTCAAAGCATGCAAACTAATTCACCAATAAACAAATTTTATATTTTAATATTGTATCAACTCCTCCTTGTTCACCAATAAACAAATTAAGTTGATGAATCCACTAACCAACAAGAAAACTAAACCCTTAGTGTTTATGGAGAATCAAATATTGGGATATCACCCTATTTTTTAACCTCTTTAATAAGGGTACTAATACTGATATATCTCCTACTTATTCTCTTATTCTTTTTCTCCTTTTGAACCAGCTATTTTGACTTCTCTATAATAGGAAATATTAAATAATAATTTTCGTGCTTATTCTCTTAATAATTTTTTTTTTCTTTTCTTAACCTACGACAATCACTCTTTGTTGGGGATATCAATTGCAATAATTCTCTTCATCTTTTTCCTTTTCTGTGATATGGCAATTTTATAGTTTCTCCAAAAAAAAAGAACTTTATTTATATTTAGTTATTCTCTTTTTTTTTTTCCTTTTGAACCTAAAGAAATTTTGACTTTTCTTATTAAGATAATAAATTTTCTGCTTATAACTCTCCTAATAATTCTTTTTTCTTTTCTTAACCTACAACAATCACTCTTTGTCAGGGATATCAATTGAAGGAGGAGTTTCACACTAATTCTCTTCATCTTTTCCCTTTTCTGTCATACGGCAATTTTTTTTTTCTCAAGAAAAAAAACTTTTTTTTGTATTTAGCTATTCTCTTATTCTTTTTCGTTTTGAATGTACAGAAATTTTGACTTCTCTTTAATAGGGGTATTAAATAATAAATGTCCTACTAATTCTCCTATTAATTCTTTTTTAATTGAAAGAGCTTCCCACTTGTTCTTTTCTTCTTTTCCTTTTTTGTCATACGATAATATTATTTTTTTATAAAAAGTTTTGTTTGTATTAACAACTTTATCCAATTAAAACATACGATTCCTAAAGGTTAAAAAGACGAACGATATTTCGCTAAGAAATTTTGTGTTTTTAATATAATATAGATAAATATATATATATATATATGCGTTGGTATGGATAAATGTGTACGGGTGTGGGTGATAGGATGAGTACATATTTTATATAAATTTTTAGTTAAATAAAATACAAGTGCACATTAGTTGTATAGTACTACATCCGTGTCAACAATATTAATTTGATAAATCCAACAACCAGTACTGGGCGATCACGTTAAGGTCCTCTTCAAGATTATTGTTACATCTCATCTCCATACAGCAATATTTTTCAGGTCTACATCGTGTAAAATGATAACTACCAGTTAATGTGCATAGGACATGTTACCTACTTCCTAAAACATGTAAAATAATCCAAAGCAAATATATAGTCTAAATCGGTAGATTCTCCTGTGGTTTTCTTATGGTAACTTTAATTGAATGTGTAGAACTGGTGTGAGATGGTGATATACAACGACCAATCCTGAAAATCTATTCTTTTATCTAAGGACGCCTAACTGTTGCGCCAATCATTCAGCGGAGGCCGAGTTTATCGTCTCCAATATTAAGCAGCCGTAATATTTTGTTATGTTCTACCACATTTATACTTTGGAGCAATGGTAAAGTCGTTTTCGTATGACATATAAATCACGGGTTCGAGACGTGGAAGAAGTCACTAATGCTTGCATTAGGGTAGACTGTCTACATTGTACCTCTTAAAGTACGACCATTCCTCAAACCCTGCGTGAACGCGAGATATCTTGTGCATCGGACCCCCTCCCCCCTCCCCTTTTTTTTCCTATACTGTTAGACTAGAATAAAAGATTTTACACGAGCTCTAGTTCTACGGCGTGATGGCATGACCGCTACTGGAGTGGTTTCTGGTATAAATAGGGTTAAATCTACATGACCAAGCCAAATTTCCAATAACTGACATCTGAAAATTGGAAAATAAAATAAGAAGGTTCTTTTAAAAAACTCCAAATTAAATGGCAGGTGGTCCAGAAAATTCTCAAAAGCAAATATATCTTAAGGATTGGTATAAATAATAGTACTAACTAGCTCTCTTTTGTGTAGTTGTACAAAGAAAACCAGAAAAGGGAAAGATGGACTCTCCAACAACAGTTAAAACCTTAAAATACAAATCCTCTCAGAACCCTGCTAATCTTGTTATAGCAGAACATCCTCTGCAGTACAGATCCTTTGTCCAAAACCATATCCTAAAAGATGCATCATTCTCCTCTTATCTCAAACCAGAAGAACATATCCCCGAAGATTCCGAAATAAACGTGTTTGATGCAAAAAAATATTTCAGTGAAAGCAATGACTCCTCTCCAGAAACACAAAAGAACTTAGCAGATCAATCCGAATTAACTTCAGTTCCTCGGGTTTCGTCAGTTTCTTCCGTAGATAATGGCTACGGAAGAAACTTTCGTGCCAATTCTTTTCGTGCTACTCCAACTGCTTCATCTGAAGCGAGTTGGAATAGCCAAACTGGCTTACTATCAAATCCTCCAGGAGCTATTGCAGTTTCATTGAAAAGTACTCCTAATGAGAAAAAAAGAGGTTCTTTTAGTACTCGTAAATGGTTTTTCTGCCGAAAATGTCCTTGCTCAGGGAAGAAATCGGTTCAAGTTGAGGAAACTAACTCGGAGCCTAGAACGGAAACTGGGACGGAAAATTTTGCTGTCAAACACAATCAGAGGGTTCTTGAAAAAGCTACCAACATGTCTCAGAAAAATTCGACTGAAATACAACAGAGAGCAGCAATTTTAAACTCAAACGGACATCCTCAGAGGCCGCAACCACCAGAGACCCATGTTGTCCCTTTGGGGATGTTAAATAAAATTGGAACGATACAGAGAAGATCAGAGTCAGAGTCAGAGACTCATGTAACGCCTAGCACAATTGCATGTCAACAGCGCGTGTTGGCATCAGTAAGACCATTTACTGAAACTGCCGGGGGATTTTCATTCCCAATCTTGAACCAATCAACACAAGCTAAACTCGGAATAAAACCTCCACCAACAAGGTCCATTTCCCCAATATTAGAAGATCCGGCCCGAGATTCCCTAGAAGTTTTTCAACCATCTTCACGAAAATCAACAGAATGTAATTTCCCGTTCCCAGGGAGCCCTATTTCGCGCGTGACAGCAACAGACGATGACGTTGCAAGTGACGCAAGCTCCGATTTGTTTGAAATTGAGAGCTTTTCTACTTCGATCGCAACTTCTTGTCCTATGTACCGCCAACGAAATTCACTAGACGAACCAGCTACCCCGAGCATTGTAGCTACAGAGTGTTACGCACCTAGCGAAGTCAGCATCGATTGGAGTGTCACTACAGCTGAAGGTTTCGACCGTGCTAGTATTACTAATTATTCCAGTATCTCTGAAATTGACAACGTGGCGAATATGAGACTTTTCAGTGGCGGCGGCGGCAGTGGCAGCGGCGGCGACGGAGGAAAGTGGAAGGGGAGTGGATTGTTGAGTTGTCGGCATGAGAAGGCGGTAAATGTCGGACCAAAACCGGTGAAATTTGCCTCGGCCGAGGGTCCACCGTTGCCATTAATATCTGCGGCAGGACATGTGAGTAGTAGGCCAGTGGCCAGAGCTACTAATAAGCTACCCATTACTAGCTCTCATTCTGCACGCTTGTCTCTTGCCTTTGCAGCATGACAAACAAGTTCCTTGACACTGCCATGTTTTTATGTTTTACTGATTTTATTCATCCGTTTTAATTTGCGTGATATTTTTATTATCGGAGAGTTATAAGAAAATTATTTGATAGTGACTTTCTAATAATATTTTGAATTATTAATAATTGTGATTTACAGTTTTTATGTTGCTTCATAATATGTAAAGTTTATTTCGAACTGACACTCCCAATTAAGTAATTTGGTCATGGCACTGAATTCCGTCACATAAAATGTAACGAAAAGAATATTTATTTTATCTGTAGCTTTGATATTGCCAAAGCTGGACGTACATTGTAGGAAAAGGTCACCGGCACCAGAAAATTTGACAAAAACTTCTTATGTACTTGCAAACTTCGTCAAGAAGCAGTTAGATATTAACACAATTTTTCGTGTATCAATTTTTATGAACAGTGATAAATTTATATTGAATATTAGGGCATCTTCAATCCTATGCATTATTTTTTATACTATTTTGTTGCAAACACCAAAATAATGCAAATTAACTTCAAGCCATTGCATTATTTTTTATACCAAAAAAGAATATTCCTTTTATATTATTCTCTCTTATATTATATTATTTTCTTTTACTTAAATTTTATTTTATAATTTCAGAAAAAAATCCTTTCTTTTTTTTTTCTTTTCTTTTTTACATATCCATCCCATGTAATTCATAATACTTTGTTATAAATCATTTAACATAAAATTATTTTATACCATAAAATTTTAAATAATATAGATTGTAAGCAAATATTATACGTTATACATATTAATGGATAATTCAAATAAAAATAAAATCATTGATAAAGTGTAATTAAATAAATACTATTACATTAAGGTAGAATTTATTTTAATTTTTACATAAATATTCAACTTCCATGATTAGTACGTTGCTCCCATAAATGCTCTACTAATGCATTACGAAGTGCAAAATGAGCATCTTTGTTCTTAATTTTTGTGTTTCGAGCTAAAAATTGTTCAAATCGATAATTTTCATCTACTACCATTTCTATTGTTGGAGTTGGACCTTCCCAAGCATCTTGAATTGATGCATTAAGATCACGCTCATCCTCGATTATCATGTTGTGCAGTATAATACATGATGTTAATATATCACGTCTCCAAAATTAAGATGTAAAATTAATATTATAAGATATTACATAAAAAATAATTAGGTATATTAGGAATCTAAAATTATAAATTAAAATTTATAATAATAAAAGTATTATATAATAAAATAATAAAATAAAATATTAATGAATAGTAATGGTATAGATGAATAGGTATATTAGGAATCTAAATGTAACAATTAAAATTTATAATATATTAAATTAAAAGTGTTATATAATAATAAAATAATAATAATATAATAATGATTAGTAAAATGGTGCAATGAATAGTGTTGCACTAAATTTCGTGCAATATTATTCATGCATGATGCAAAATATAGTGTAAGATTGGAGCTTCAATATACATTTTTTTGCATCAAAATAACATTTGATAAAAAAATGGTACGGAAATAATCTTTAAGGTGTCTGCCTCACTCTATCTGGAGTCTGCCTCTTGATTTTTCCAGCAAATTTGAGTAAAAGCCCGTACAGGATCTAGTTGGGGTCACCTAAACAGTAGGTAGGCAGAGATGTGTGACGTTTCTAATTGTTGTTCATGCACCTATCTATGGCCAATGGAAGAATTTACCTTATCAGTGTGTTAAATCAAATGTATAATTTTGCTATACCCTCAGGTTAACGTATTCTACAACACAACATGCATAAACTATTTATTGTACGTCGAATATAGTAACCCAAAGATAATGTACTTAATCTATTATTAATGAATTGTTATTCGATCGGTATTACTAAAATAATAACGAAATAGTAATCTGTCTGATACAGAAAGTAGAATCATAAAGTTAGCAGCAACAAAATATGGAAATATTATTTGGAAAAATAATTTTCGGAACAAATCGAGCCCACTGAATACACAGTGTGTCTTTAAGAAAATTATTCCCCTTAATTGCCCGAGGTGCTGGAATATTATCCTCCAAATATAGAACGATTTAACTCACTAGTGTATTGGTACCAAAAACTCTGATGAACTTCGAACTACTCAATGGTTGTAAAACACACTGGAATAAGATCCGGGAAGAAACTGAAACTACAACTCCTTCAGAACAGTCACTTAAAAACGGGAGAGAAATTTAAATAAAATGCGGGAAGAAACTCAATCGGGTCGCGCACGGATTCGGTTCGGGTTGGATATTTGCCTAATTTAATTAATATTTTATTAAATTATTAAATAAATTTATCCAAAAATATTAATCAATCAATCTTTGGCCGAAATCGAAGCTGAGCCGAGCAAGCGATGACGGCGTGAAGCTTGCCTTCTTCTTAACTTTTTAAGAGCTAGAACAAGCGTAGTTGTATATATACCCATCAAAAACCTTTTCTTCCTCAATATGAGACAATATCCCTTTGTCAATAAAAAAAATTCAAATATTTTATTTTCCCTCAATTTCTCATTCACTCTTTATTTTAAGCTAATCAAGCTTAAACCCATCAAAAATAAAGTACACTAATAAAGGAGATTCCAAACTCTACCTCCCTACTGCAAAGGGGTATGATGCGGTTGTTGGGATTCTTTCATACTTAATAAAATATTTCGGATTTTGATAGGACATATTTTACCCTCTTTAGTGAATCTTATTGGCACAAATTGGACTAATAAATTTCGAATATCACATGCTTATATAACTGATTTTTTCTGCAAAAGAATGTGCGCTTCTTTTCAGCAGTTCAGCTTCATTTTCTCAACGTCAATAGGGTCGTTATTGTAAGTTTCTTGCAGTTGCAGTTAGAGGTTCTAGTGAAAGTTTTAAATTAGCGGTCAAAATTTCTCATTTGGTCTTGTATTACAATAATATTGTTAATAAAAACAATCAAACGAAGGATTTTATATATGCCCAACGATATATATACATTACAAAGTATATATTATTATATAAGCAAGTCCCATTTCTAATGTCGAATTCGAGGCCCAAATAACGCATTCATTGGTCAGCAAGCTCCCCTCCTCCTCCTCCTACTGCTAGTGTAGACCGGCTCTGAAGAAAGAAAAAAAAGAAGCAGCCTTCTCATTTTTAAGGAAAATACAAAAAATATATCTAGAAATTAGAGAGCAAGTAAGAATAATATTTTGACCAATTTATGTGACACTTTTTCTTTTGAAGTAATTATATGCATTACAACTTTCATAACTTTAGAAATTCAAATTCTTTAACTTATTCAAATTTGACACTGTAATTATAAAATTGTATAATTACTAAGTTGTATAATTACTACTCTAGTAATTACACCAATTCTGATTATTTGATGGCTCTCTAAACAGAGTTAGAAAGCAAGTAACTCTAAGGTTTAGGCTGAGAAGAAACTGAAGCTGCCCGTACATTCACAATATTCGAGGTTTGAAGACTATGTAAATCTGATACATAGTTTGTAGTCAGATTTTTGTCTAAGTGTCAGAAATGTATCGAGGGTTTATTAACACTCTCTATCAAAGAAAATCCAATTTCGAAGAATTAAAATGAAACCTCTCGTTAAGAATAATTTCTTTTAACAATTCTGCCACACTTTTAGCGTGAACAAGGTGGTTCAAGTTACTTATGCTTGGATTTATGTCCTAGAAATTGAATTTTCAATAACGGCATGTACGTGTATCCTCTGGTTTCAATTTATTGTTAGTTTCCGGTTGATTCTATCTACATCAATAGGTCAGCTAATAACACAATGTTAGTGGGTTAAGACACATCTTAGAATTTGTCCCCTATAATGTTTTTATTTTTCTTTTCCTTTTTGGCAGTGAAAACTACGGCAGTATATTGTGGGCTAGGTTTGTTTATGTGAAGAAGCGAATTGCAATCTGAACTTGTTTAAGTATTGAGCATTTTCTATTTCCAATCGTGAGTTTGAGTCACCTCAAAAATAAGGTGGGAAGTTTTTGATCTAAATGATCAAATAATTTTATCGGAGAGTTATAAAAAAATTATTTGATCGTGACTTTCTAATAATATTTTGAATTATTAATAATTGTGACTTATAGTTTTTATGTTACTTCATAATATGTAAAGTTTATTTCGAACTGACACTCCCAATTAAGTAATTTGATCATGGCACTGAATTCTGCCACATAAAATGTAACGGAAAGAATATTTATTTTATCAGTAGCTTTGATATTGCCAGAGCTGGACGTATATTGTAGGAAGAGGTTATCGGCACCCGAAAACTTTGGCAAAAACTTCTTATGTACTTGCGAACTTCTTCAAGAAGCAGTCAGATATTAATAGAATTTTGTGTACCAATCTTTATGAGTAGTGATGAATTTATATTGAATATTATGGTGTTTGCTTCACTGAATCTAGAGTACGCCTCTTGATTTTTCCAGCAAATTTGAGTAATAGCCCGTACAGGATCTAGTTGGGGTCACCTAAGCAGTAGGTAGGCAGAGATGTGTGACGTTTCCAATTGTTGTTCATGCACCTATCTATGGCCAATGGAAGAATTTACCTTATCAGTGTGTTAAATCAAATGTATAATTTTGCTATCCATCAGGTTAACGTATTCTACAACACAACATGTATAAACTATTTATTATTGTACGTCGAATATGGTAACTGAAAGATAATGTACTTAATCTATTATTAAAGAATTGTTATTCAATCTGTATTACTAAAATAAATAATAAATTAGTAATATGTCTGAAACAGAAAGTAGAAGCAGAAAGTTAGCAGCAACAAAATGTGAAAATATTATTAGGAAAAATAATTTTTGGAATAAATCGAGCCCACTGAATACACAGTATTTCCTTAGGAAAATTATTCCCCTCAAGTACCAGAGGTGCTGGAATATTATACTCCCAGGATTTAACGACTTAACTCATCAGTATATTTGTACCAAAAACTCTGATGAACTTCGAACCACTCAATGCTGTAAAGCACACTGGAATAAAATCCGGAAAGAAACTGAAACCACAACTCCTTTAAAACAGTCACAGAGAACTTAAATAAAATCCAGGAAATAACTGAATCGGGTCGCGCACGGATCCAGTTCGGGTTGGATATTTGGCTAATTTAATTAATTTTTTATTAAATTATTAAAGAAATTTTGTCCAAAAATATTAATCAATCAATCTTTGGCCGAAGCCGAGCAAGCGGCGACGGCGTGAAGCTTGCCTTCTCCTTAACTCTTTAAGAGCTAGAAGAAGAACAATTGTATACTATCAAAAGTCTTTTCTTTCTCCTTACCGCTAATGGGTATGATGCGGTTGTTGGGATTCCTCCATACTTAATAAAATATTTCAGATTTTGATAGAAAATAATTTACTCTCTTTAGTGAATCTTATTGGCACAAATTGGACTAATAAATTTCGAATATCAAATGCTTATATAACTGATTTTTTCTGCAAAAGAATGTGCGCTTCTTTTCAGCAGTTCAGCTTCATTTTCTCAAAGTCAATAGGGTCGTTATTGTAAATTTCTTGCAGTTGCAGTTAGAGGTTCTAGTGAAAGTTATAAATTAGCGGTCAAAAATTTTCATTTGGACTTGTATTACAATAATAATTGTTAATAAAAACAATCAAACGAAGGATTTTATATATGCCCAACGATATATTTACATTCCAAGGTATATATTATTATATTAAAGCAAGTCCCATTTCTAATGTCGAATTCGAGGCCCAAATAACGCATTCATTGATCAGCAAGCCCCCCTCCTCCTACTACTGCCAGTGTAGAGCGGCTCTGAAGAAAGAAAAGAAAAGGAGCAGCCTTCTCATTTTTAAGGAAAATACAAAAAATATAACTAGAAATTAGAGAGCAAATAAGAATAACACTTTGATCAATTTATGTGACACTTTTTCTTTTGAAGTAATTATATGTATTACAACTTTCATAACTTTAGAAATTCAAATTCTTTAACTTATTCAAATTCGATACTGTAATTATAAAATTATATAATTATTAGGTTGTGTAATTATCACCCTAGTAATTTCACCAATTCTAATTATCTGATGTCTATCTAAACAGAGTTAGAAGCAAGTAACTCTAAGGTTTAGGTTGGGAAGAAATTGAAGTTGCCCGTACATTCACAATATTCGAGGTTTGAAGACTATGTGAATTCGATACATAATTTGTAGTCAGATTTTTGTTTAAGTGTCAGAAATGTATCGAGGATTTACTAACGCTCCCTATCAAGGAAAATTCAATTTTGAAGAATTAAAATGAAACCTCTCGTTAAGAATAATTGTTTTTAGGTGGTTCAAGTTACTTATGCTTGGATTTATGTTCTGGAAATTGAATTTTCAATAACGGCATGTACGTATATCCTCTGGTTTCAATTTATTGTTAGTTTCCGGTTGATTCTATCTACATCAATAGGTCAGCTAATAACACAATGTTAGTGGGTTAAGACACATCTTAGAATTTGTCCCCTATAATGTTTTTTTATCTTTTCCTTTTTGGCAGTGAAAACTACGGCACTATATTGTGGGCTAGGTTTGTTTATGTAAAGAAGGGAATTGCAATCTGCACTCTTGATAGGCATCTTCCATTTTGTTTTCCTCGCAAAAGTCAAAGAGCAAGATTTTATTTTTTGCTATATAGTATATTCCGAAGAAGATTCCAATAATTTGTTTAGAGATAGAATAAATTGTATGAGAAGGAACACTCACCCAGTAGAATTAGGAATATTTGTACTTTTTTTTTTTTATAATTGGCCTAAAGTTACTACTCATCGTTTTTGTATATATGACTGTCTATCCATGTTATAAGATCGACAGTCATTACATCATTATAGGTCTAACTCACCTTAGCTATCTAGGTACAGTTGGTCACCAAATGTGGGTGATCAAGGATGTACACCTTCCCTATATGGAGGTCAGGTCGATGTCCCCTCCATCTTTGTACTTTCTATTATTATATTTATGAAAATCAGCCCTACTGCATTATAATCTGCACACTGTTAGAACACTGTCCAGTGGTATTAGTGTGTTATCATGCTCATTCTAGAGGTGAGATAATAGTGTACGGTGGTATAATGCAGTGAGGTAATTTTTTTTTTAAAAAAAAAAAAAACCGCACTTGTTCCAAGTCAACAATCTATAGAATCCTAGATTATATATTTGGTCGTAGAAAGAAGCTATCCTAGACTTTCTAAAATTATCTACAAAGTCATTTTTCTCTCGTTTGTACCAACAAAATCACTTAATTATGCCTATAGCACTCAGAAGGCCACTCAATCAGATTTATCAAATATTTAATAGTCAAATTCCTATTTCTCTTTTTAATCAACATTTAGACTTACCTATAGAACAAAATATTTTATTTAAAAATAAAAAATAAAAAATATTTTTTTAGCATATAATGTGTCGAATAATAATATAATTGGGCATAATATTCAAGAATATGTAATGTATATTACAGAAATACCTTTATTTTAAATAATTATTTTCTATAGTACGTGCATGGAATATATATTTTAAAACTTTTAGTTTCTTTCATTCTCTATTGTGCAAATAAATTTTTGAGTTTTTGTTAATATCAAATTATTATTATTATTATGAATAAGTTGTTTTAATTAACTTTCTACTATGCTCAATATTTTAATATTCTAACATTATATATGCTTAAATATTATTTTACTTTTTTTAATTTATAAACAAAATTTATGTATTCTAAGGTAAGTTCATAATATAAATTAAAAAGAGAAAACATTTATTATGTTAAAAAGCTAAAAAAAAAGAAGAAGATAAAAGTTGATAATTTAGAGGGTAAAACAAGTATTTGGTGATAAAAATTTTGAGAAATCTAATTGAGTTACCTTTTGAGTGCTATTGGCATAGTTAAGTAATTTTGTTATTAAAAATGAAAGATGATAATTTCGGATAGTTGAGTGACCATTTGAGTAATGGACTCCAATTTATATGACACAGTTTGGCTGGACACAAAGTTTAAAAAATAAAGAAAAACTTTTAAAATTCATGATCTAAAAAAAGTCATGAATATTTGTGTGACAATATACTATTAAAGGTAAAATAAAGTTTAAAATTAAATTATTTTTGAATATAAAAATAAATCATTATTTTTGTGACAGATTAAAAAGTAAAATATATCACATAAATGGGTTATTCTAAAACATTGCAAATGGAGAATCTAAAATATGAAAGTTATCAATTTAATTCACCAGCTAAGTTTGTATTTTCTTTTCCAGAAGCTCAACGAATCTATTCATTCACAGGAAACATATAGGAACCTAAACATAGAAGGGAAATCTAACAAGAATATCCTAAAATTTCACTACAATAAAGCAGGTGGCAAAATGCCTATTGTGGCAGCTCAAAAATCATCGGTTATTTCGCGGCTGCGATTTGGCAACCGCTGAAATAACCGCGCCACTTCTAACAAAAAGAAAAGTGTTCAATCTGGTTGGCCGAGGAGCAACTTGGATCATTATAAAGGTATGAGCGTAAGATAATGGAGGAAAATGTGTCAAAATTTGTAATTGTTATGAAATTAAAGCAATTTATCAAAACATGAACAAGAAATAGAGATATAGAGAGATTGAGAGAATGAAGAGATTCTTCTTCAATTGTGTGTATTTTCCTATCTATTACAAGGCCTTTATATAGGCATGAAAAGTGAAGAAAAATATGCCATTGAATATGTCATTAATCATTTGAGATGAAGATAATGGAGGAAGAGTAGATATTCACAAGATTATGGAAGAAGCGTAGACATCCACTATAATTTTCTTATAACACTCCCCCTTGGATGTCCATAGATAATGTGCCTCATTAAAACCTTGCTAGGAAAAAACCCTATGGGAAAAAAAACCCTAGTGAAGGAAAAAGAGTACACATGTTTATAAATACGCCTTTTGGTTGCCTCGTTAAAAACCTTCAAGAAAAAACCCCGTGGGACAAAAACCTTGTAAGGGAAAAAGAGTACAACGCGTATTAACTCCCCCTGATGAGAGCATCAATTCAGATCCTTGAGCCTTCGCATCCCGATCTTGTACACTAGTTTCTTGAAGGTTGACGTTGGTAGAGATTTGGTGAACAAATCAGTCATATTATCACTTGAACGAATATGTTGTACATTGATATCACCATTCTTTTGAAGATCATGTGTGAAAAATAACTTTGGTGAAATGTGCTTTGTCCTGTCTCCTTTTATGAATCCTCCCTTCAATTGGGCTATGCATGCTGCATTGTCTTCATACAAAATTGTGGGTAGTTTGTCACACTTCAAACCACATTTGTCTCTAATAAGATGTATTATAGACTTCAACCATATACATTCTCTACTTGCTTCATGAATAGCAATTGTCTCAGCATGATTAGATGAAGTAGCCACGATTATTTGCTTAGTCGATTGCCAAGATATGCCAGTGCCTCCACATGTAAACACATAGCCTGTTTGAGATCGAGCCTTGTGTGGGTCAGATAAATATCCAGCATCGGCATAACCAACAAGATCGGGATTGCAATCATTGCCATAAAAGAAGCTCATATCGGTAGTCCCTTTTAGTTACCGCAATATGCGTTTGATTCCATTCCAATATCTACTTGTAGGAGCATAGCTATATCTTGCTAAGACATTAACTGAAAAAGTTATGTCAGGCCTTGTAGTGTTAGCAAGATACATTAGTGCACCAATTGCACTAAGATATGGTACTTCAGGACCAAGAAGCTCTTCATTATTTCACGAGGTCGGAATGTATCTTTATTTATATCAAGTGCTCTTACAACCATCAAGGTACTCAATGGATGTGTTTTATCCATATAGAATCGCTTTAAAAACTTTTCAGTGTATGCTGGTTGATGGACAAAAATTCCATCTTTCATTTACTCAATTTGTAGACCAAGACAAAAGTTTGTCTTTCCAAGATCTTTTCATTTCAGATTATTTCTTTAAATAGTCTACTGCTTTAGGAAGCTCTCCAGGAGTTTCAATTTAAATCATCAACATACACGGCGATTCTAACAAATTCAAATCCAGATCTTTTTATAAAGACACAAGGACAAATTGAATCATTCTTGTACCCTTCTTTCAACAGGTACTCACTCAGGCGATTATACCACATGCTCCCTGATTGTTTCAATCCGTGTAAGGACTTTTGAAGCTTTATTTAATAAATTTTTGGAAACCTTAATATGCTTCAGAACAATTTAAATCCTTCAATGATTTTCATTATACGCATATCAAATTTTTCATGTATTGCCAGATTAAAACCTGAAATGACTACATCCACCACAGGAGAACATGTCTCTATATAATCAATGCCAGTATATTTAAAATCTTCTTGAGACACAATCGTGTTTATGTCTATTGACTTGATTTTTTTTTTTCGAACAAGAACACATTTATACCTCCACTGGCTTTATACTTTCAGGTGTTGGGATTATCCGTCCAGCTACACATTTTTCAGGTGAAGTCAATTTCATTGCGTATTTTTCATTTGGCTAATCAGTTATCTGTCCAAATTTCATGACAGATTTGAGCTCAAGATCCTCTTTAATATTAATAATAGTGAGCGCTATATTATATTAACAACATCGTCAATGATCATTTTCGGTTCCATTATTATCCATTAAAGACATAACTTATTGAGATCTCTTTATCTCATTATTTTCAGGTATCTGAGCCTCTCCTATGAGGTCTTATGAAGTGTTATGTCACGGTGCTCTTCTAGAGCACTTGCCTCCTTATTATGACCATCTTGAACATTTGCTCCTCTCCTTCTTCAAGGAGCTTTAACTTTGGAATCGATTAGTCTGTTACGCTTTATGCGTGCTATAAAATCTGTCCATTAGGGACATTATTCTATTTGGAGCATTAGCAGCTGAAATATGACATTTAGCTTTGGGTCAGAAAATGCGTCTGGCAATAATTTGCAAATGAATTATCACTTGAACTTCAAGTTCATATTTTCTTGTACGGGGATCTATAAGTATTCATAATAATTCATTCCACGTATCACATTTCAAGCTGCTCATTTTCTCGCCCTAATGTTGGGATCACCAACACATATCTCTAACCTTCTTTGGAGACCCATCTTTGCATTATGGTGGAACAATTAAATTATATATCACATTCATATTTCTAGATGAAAATTATCTGGTTCCTGACCATGAACCAATTGTGATAGGGAGAACATATTATAACTTGGTTAGATGCGTACAAGTGCTGTTGTATATTAAATAATACATCACATACCAAATTACATTTTTGGGACTTTTGTTCTCATAACCAATGGTTTTAGCTATAATTGGAGGCATACAATTTCTGCTAAACCAACTTGGATTTAAACCAGCATTATGTTGATAACAAATGCACATGTGACCATAGAATAGATGCATCTATTAAAATTATATAATAGCAAACGGTCCACATGGCAGGTTACTGGGCCCATATATTTATCACCTTTTATTCGTTCCAGAAATTAAGGGATTCAATCCCAACCTTAACTGGTATATCATGAGAATAAGCAGCACAAGAGAATTCTTGAAGAATCTTCAATTTCTTCAATATACGTGAATTCTCAATTAATTTTCGCATCATAATTGAACCGGGATGGCCAACCGGTCATGCCAACTAATATTTATTTCAGTAAACCTCTAGTTTACTTGTAGCATGTGATTTCATCATCATGCTTATACTTGTGTTGTACAAATAAAAATAAAATCAGTAATCTTTCATATTTACCCGTTATGATTATAGAAATATGAAGATATTCAATATTCCTTTCATTTATAGTCTCAATATGCCAACCACTTTGGCTTCTACATTTGAAACTCAAAAAGTTTCTTTTGAGACTTACTACGATATTAATGTCATGAACAATTTTATTCATCCGGGTAGTAATAAATTAGTTTTTCTGGAGCTCTTAATTGATCTTCTACTACAAGATCTTTTGTCACACCATCCATATAGTGAATGTCTCTTTCACGGAGAAAATCATATCATAATAAATTGTCATGGTCAAAATCATCAAAGCAAAGTCATTTTTTGCTTTAATTTTACCTTTAATAACTTTTATAAGGCATGCCAAATATTTGTGGCGTATCACGTATACGCGACCAATGACATATTCATGTAAACACACAATAATATTTATTCTCTTTATTTCACTCAAATCTTCCTTAGAGGTGAGTTATGTGGTATTCATTCAATCATGCAATGCATGTCTTTATTCATTACTTTGTCACATATTGTCACATTTTCCTTTAGGAATGGGTCTGCATTCTCAATGCTTATCACAAGTCACATTTTCAAAGAATGGACCATAATCATCGCTATGTGCCTCATATTTACGTACCACATTAATGGAAAATATTCCATTCACCTTATGAAGGATTATTTTATGAGAACTCTTATTGTTCTCCATTTTATAATTACCAGAATGATGACTATTATTATTTTGGCTTAGTCACGCTCCCGTTTATTGGTCAACCACTTATCTTGATTTAGACTTATTATGCACTGCTATCACATTCACTTCAAGAATGGAGTAAATCAAGAGGGACATGATTCATGCTTTTTCATGAAAAATATATTATTTTTCTTTAGTCATCATTATATCATCAATGTGGTGCATTGAGCAATCCCAATGCCTTACCCATATAAAGACATGTTAGACCATAATGAGTTGGGACTCAAACTCAACTCTTATCATCATGGTGTAGCAGGACTTAAACCCGATATCTTATTCTCATAGTGCGCTGGGGCTTGAACCCACCATCTTCCCCTCATATAATATTTATCACAAATTATCTCATTCACTTTAGGAATGGAACATAATTTTATGTAGCCACATAGTAAATATATCATAAAAATAAGTAAATAGAAATGATAAGAATAATTATCCATAAAAATATGATGGAGTACAAACTCGTGTACTAGTATCCTACATATAAATATGTCAAAACAGAGAGTCACCATGTAACGTTATTACTATGTGATGTGTTACTGCAACCTAATGCATGATGGTTACATAAAATGTACACAAGAATTGAAACACATTTCTAAATATGCTTAACTTCAGAAAGCAAATAATCTTAAGTAATAACTTGCTAGCATATTCTGTTTTTATAGAGAAGATGTCAAAATAGACTAGTAAAACATAATGATATCACTTTGTCAATTATCAACATTAAAAAAATGTTGCATCTAATTAGATTAGGCCATCGATCTTAAAGTCCTAGTTCACACACAAGATGATTCTATACCAAATGTTACATTACACTTAACATGACCAGAATATTTTTAATGTTTCACAAAGACCTTTTAATATCATGGCAAATCAATGATAGCATGATGTTATAACTGTATAAGATCAATCTTAGAACTAGGAACAAAGTTAGCGGGCATATACAGCCATACAGGCATGAAAACTTAAAACAAAACTTACTGTTTTCTAACCAAAAGCAACTACAGATCTTAAATTTTAACATAAGCTAAATACACAATTTATGATAAAATTAAAAATGATACTCACTGTTGGACAGTAAGAAGCAAACTCAATATTGATATGATATACGAAATGCCCAGGTTTTATTGGCTCAACCAAATTGATTCAACGTTGTTGGTTATTCATAGTTCCATCATGAATGGACTATCCTTTCAATTTGGTTAGAGTTTCGTGCTGATAACGTGTTATGAAATTAAAGCAATTTATCAAAACATGAACAAGAAATAGAGATATAGAGAGATTGAGAGAATGAAGAGATTCTTCTTTAATTGTGTGTATTTTCCTATCTATTACAAGGCCTTTATATAGGCATGAAAAGTGAAGAAAAATATGTCATTGAATATATCATTAAGCATTTGAGATGAAGATAATGGGGAAAGAGTAGACATCTACAAGATCATGGAAGAAGAGTAGACATCCACTATAATTTTCTTATAACATGAATAGTACTTTTACTAAATTGAGCAATTTGAATGTGTCTTTTGGCATTTGTGAATGTGTGAGAACGCAGACAAAATTTATCGAACTTCTTTAGGCCGTCTGCATTTACATTAATATTGAAACCCGTCCAATATTTAATTCATACAAACTATGCGTGTGGGGTGTATGCAAAAAATATTTTTTAATTTTTGTATGTTTGATTGGTATAAATGTTATGAATATATTTTTTTAATAAACTTATTTTTCATAAAATAGGAAAAATAGGAAGATTTTTCATAAATTTCCCCTCAATCCTTCCCATCCTTACTACCACCCCCCAATTCACACTCTCGCCACCCTGGACCCCCAAACCTTGACCTACCACCTTGCACCCTGATCTTACCCTGCCCAACCTCACCCGACAGCCTCATCCACCCTCCAACCCCACACACTTGCTCGCCTTCTCCTCCCTAGCAAGCCCCCCCACCCTCAGCCCCCTTTTCGGCCGTCTCGAGGATCTCTATTCCTTCCACCCTCTGTCCACCAACTGTCGCCACCCCTCGTTAAGTATTCTTGGGACAATATTTTCTTTTTACTAATCAAATATTAAAAAAATAAATTTAAAAAATCACTTATTTTCCAAAAAAATATTGCTGATGGTGAGTCTCCGAGCACACATGGTCTTCCATACACTTTTTACCTGATATCTCATATTTCAAACCTCTTTCTTTTTTTAAGTAAGATAAAAGGCCAGATATGGCTAGTTAAGAGCATCGACAATCTTTTTGACTTGAAAGTCCATGTTCAAGTCCATAAATGATTTTAAATCACAAGTTTCCATTCAATAATACACTAAGCATATTTAATATCACGTTTAATTGTGTGTCCCTATCCCTCAATGGTGGGCTAAACTATTTTAGTATTGCCAAACTAAAACATGACAAAGGTGTGAACAAATAGAGATCCTTTCCATATTAGGTAATGATAAAAGAATCTACTAACCTTTTCCAAACAATTTGTAGTGGACCATTAAAATAATTTTCCAAGTTATGAAGTATCAAATGCCTACTAGCAAACAGAAAAGTGAAACTGAAAAAGCATCCATTTGCAAAGAACCAATTTCACTAAGGTTTTGTTAGAATCACACATCTCAACACTGCCTCGGGATGATTGAGATTTCTTCACTCTTATTTAAAGGTCTTGAGTTCGAACTCTAAAAACCCTCGGTAGAAAGCATACTTCCTTTAATTTTAATCGTTATATGTGACACAAATTTAAAATAGTCAGGTCAATATATACCGAATATGGCTATGAGAAAAAATACACATCTCAACCAGCTGTGATCACTGCCATGGCACATTAGCATGGTTTTACTCAGTATAATAAGATTATGCCTAAAAAGATGAGCAAAGCACCACAGACCAGTTCTCTGGGGCCTAGGTTTTGTAAAGTTTTAAGAAAGTAGAGAATCAAGTGCCAAATGTGGGAATATTATGGGTCCCTTTTTTCTTCAAACACCCGCCCCATTGTCTTTATTTTTTTATTAATAAACAGAACAAAGTGGGTATGTTTTAAACTTTTATCTATCCTAGGTTGGCTTCTCCACTAAATAAGTTGATTTTGATTTACTTCTGTCATTTTTAATTGAAATAACAATTTGATCACTGCCCCTCTCTTTTTAACTTTTTTAGTTCCTCCTACTTTTCTTTTATTCCTCTTGCTTTTTGGATAAATTGATTCAGACTTTTTTTCTGAAAGCTTAAGAGAAAAGGAAAAAAACGAACAGTACACTAATTATCTTTTAACCTTAATTAATATGATTGTATTAATATTAATTTATCTATTAAAAAATAATAAATACTCATAAATTCTTTACTCCAAGGCAACGTTGGAAAAAGAAAATTAATTCTTTCTTGATATATGAAAAAATCAAATATTGAATCACAAAAAAAAAATCAAACAATCAATTAAACTAGACCGGAGGAAGTAAAAGCCAATTTATTATTTTTAAGTAGACTAATTACAGTATATTAAAACAGTCACTACTTCTTTCTTGTATGCACAGTATTTAATTTATTGTTGTTTGATTACCAAGATTAAAATATTAATTTTTATGTTTCCAGTGTTTGGTTTTAAGTATAAGCTAATACTGATGTAAATTCTTCACAAAAATATTCATATTATTTATCCATATTAAATGTGGAATTAAAATCATATAAATGACTTTGTTCCAAACCGATCCTATAAAAATGATGACATAGGCAAGAGTGTGGTCAAAATTGGACAATTATAAATAATACTTAGCATATAAAACTAAGGGCTAAGATTTACTTAATTGTTTAATTATCTATTTGAAAGTTGTCTTGGATGTCTAATTTTATATAGGAGTGCACATTTTTTTTCCTTTTTCTAGAGAGAATAGAATGTGGGTCTGCTTCTATTCTTTCCTGAAGTTTGATTGAGCCTCAGGTTTTTGGCAGCAAAGCAGCATAGTTTCTGGGTTTTTTGTTCTCTCATGGTTGAATGTTGGACATATGTTGCTGCATGCAAGCTAATTCATACCCTAAGATTATTTCCCTTTTTAGGTATTTCTTCATTTTCTTGGTAACACTGTTTCTCCCTTTTTTTAACCTCAATCCCTAGCATTTTCTTGAATTCGATCTGGGTATTCTGTTTCTTGATTATTATTATTTTTGAAATCTGTTGATGGGTTTTATGATTATCATTGGAAGTGTTAAATGGGGTTTGATTTCTTGAAATGTCTTTTGATGTGAATCACTGGGCTAAAAAACATTGAAAGATTAGAACTTTAATTTCTTGGTGTGTTAAAAAAGGAGTCTTTATCATATCTGGAGTGGTTGATTAGTTGGGTATATTCAGGCTGGTGAGTGGAAAATTTATGTGATGTTAACCATCGGGCTAAAAACATATAAAGATTAGAACTTTAGTTTCTTGGTTTGGTAGGAGTCTTGAATTGATTTTCTGGAGTGGTTGATTAGTTGGGTAAATTTATGTGATGGGATCTCAGGGTGGTGGTGGTGGTGGTAATAGTATGGGTGCAACTCAAGCACAAGACCCAAAGCCAAATGCTTTGGCTAGGCAAGGATCATTATATAGCCTCACACTTGATGAGGTTCAGAATCAATTGGGGGATTTGGGGAAACCACTAAGTAGTATGAATCTTGATGAGCTTCTTAAGACTGTATGGACTGTTGAGGCTAGTCAAGGAATGGGGGGAACGGATTACGGGGCGCTGCATCATGGCCAGGTTGCTTCGGGGAGTTCTCTGCATCGACAGTCAAGCATTACGCTAACCGGCGATCTATGTAAAAAGACTGTTGATCAGGTTTGGCAGGATATTCAGCAGGGGCGGAAAAGGGATAATAGTGATAGGAAAACTCAGGAGAGGCAGCGTACTCTTGGTGAGATGACACTGGAGGATTTTTTGGTTAAGGCTGGAGTGGTTGCTGAGCCGACTCCGGGCAAGAGAAGTAGTTCAGGCTCTGGTTTAGGGGGTGATTCAATGGCATTGCCACAACAGCAAGCTCAGTGGTCACATTATGCAATGCCTCAGATACCA
The DNA here is from genome assembly GCA_002018475.1 of Nicotiana obtusifolia. Lineage (NCBI taxonomy): Eukaryota > Viridiplantae > Streptophyta > Magnoliopsida > Solanales > Solanaceae > Nicotiana > Nicotiana obtusifolia. Next base: position 51,860 of record MCJB01015285.1, on the reverse strand, counting down.
CCGCAGCAACCACAACAGCAGAATATGCTACCCGTTTTTATGCCTGGACATCCGGTTCAACAGCCTTTGGCTGTTGTTGCCAACCCAATAATGGATTCAGCTTATCCTGAATCTCAGATGGCAATGTCTCCAACCGCTCTGTTGGGCACATTATCAGACACACAAACACTCGGAAGGAAGAGAGTTGCACCAGAAGATGTGGTTGAGAAGACTGTTGAAAGGAGGCAGAAGAGGATGATTAAGAATAGGGAATCTGCAGCGAGGTCACGAGCAAGGAAGCAGGTGACTTTTTGAAATATGTTGCTGAGTCTTGAATATAGTATATCGTCTCCATGGCTATTGAAATATTATCTTTTAATCACCAGGCTTACACCCATGAACTGGAGAACAAGGTTTCACGCCTCGAAGAGGAGAATGAAAGGCTCAAGAGACAAAAGGTATGTATTGCGATAGCAAACTTTCTCGTCGGTGAATATGGTATTTATTTGCTTATCCTTCTAGTCATTATTTGAGAGTGTATGGTTATGGGTACTTTGTGTCATTTGCATTTACTTGCATTGATGTGGTCATCACTAAAAAGTGTGAATGAGTCCAAATGCTAAAACACATGAAAAACAAATGTGAAAGAAATGTAGAACAATTTCAATGTAACGATTTTTTGATACCATTTCCGACATATAATGTTGAACTGTTTACTATTAAAATGTATATTTTTCCAGATATGTACGATTTTTACTGCTCTGCAGAACAACCTCTCATTCAATCCAGTCTAACAATCGTCTTAATTCTACTGTCTGAAGCTCTAACTCCTGAAAGAATGTTTCTTATATCTCATATTTATTAAGGATAGAAACAAAATGATGTTGATCATTTATGCAATGAGAAGAAACAGTTTCTCTTTCTCATTCCGGGTCTTGTTTAATTTCCCTTACCCCATACGTAAGGAAAATGAACTTTGAGGGTCTAGTACTGAATTACTGTTTAGTATTATAACTGTATATTCATCCTTGTATCATTGCGTTTCATTTTGTAAAACCTCTAAACTATTACGTTTGCTTTTTACTGGTTGAGTTGCATAAAGGTGCAGTAGCTATCTGATGGTTAAAGTTCACTGCTTATTCACATTGGCGAAGGAAATAGCTTAAAACGCTCAGGCAATCTTCCGAAATTTTACGTTAATTCTCGTGTCCCTTGGTTCATTGAAATAGGAGAAGGTGGGGGTAAGGAAGAGACAGACAACAATGTATCTTTGTAAAACCTCACTGCATTCATTCAAGTTTTTTCACGTGAGAAACTAAGGTGAGAAAGGAGATGACTTAATCATCTGATCAATAGAAGACACACATATTAGGCGTCAGTCACAGTATACAAATGATATTTGTCCCGATGTGGGATATTATTCAACCTTTGGTGTATATTCTCTACTTTTGGTCTATTGCTTGTATAACAGAGCTTTTCCCAACATTAATCAAAATATTTACCTCATCAATAAAGATATCCTAAACTTTACCATTCTAACACTAATTCTTTAACCTTCTAACAGTTTATGGCTTTACTTAAGGGGTTAGGAGCAAAGAGGAATGAGTGTTATGAGAGGATCATTTTCCTTTGTATACAAAAAGGGAATGGTCGTCTACATGAAAATAAAGGCAGATTGTTAGTTTTCATCCATCTGAATAGGATCAAAGTAGTATCAGTATGCTTCTTCTTTCTGTGTTGGCAAGTGTACTCTTTTCAGGTTGGCTCAAGGCTGCAGACTTTGGAGGTAGAGTCAATGATTAGAGGAATAGTTATGCAGTAGTCTTTGGGAGGATAGAGATGAAGATGAAAGAGTCGATGAATGAGTTTTGGAGAAACTGAGAGATTGGAAGGGGTAAGAGATCCAAAGGAAAGGGAGTGCAAGGAGGAGGTCAAGTGAGAGACTGGCGATTGCACAAGACTAGTTGGAGGTAGAATTTGAGGGCATGATGGTTAAAGGAGGAGAATGGTAATGCTAGTTGGCATAAAAACCGAAATAACCGGCCAAATCAAAAACTTTGATTTTGGTTTTTCAGTTTATTTGGTTGGTCCACAGTTAATTTTTTATAACTTCAGTTCGGTGTCGGTTTCAAGGGATTGGTTTTTTGCTTTTCTTTTCTTTTCTGTTTTGTCTATTTAGTTTTTGAAAGTAGCGAACTTAGCTAAATTTTATTGACCAACTCTGTGTAACTTATGAGGCCGTATCCAAGTAGATTTATTCCTACATGAACCCAAAATAGAAACGATTAAACCGAAACGAACATGAAAAACTAAAACCGAATCGAAATTACTACGGTTTAGGTTCGGTTATCTAAATGGACAAACCAAATACTGAACTGATTGATACCCACCCCTAGAGTATAAAGTCAATAAGGCGGTGATGAAGGGTGAGGAGGAAGTGAGAAGGGCAATGCAAGATTTTATAAACAATTGACAGGGAGGAAACTTTGAGGCGGGGGGAGGGGGGGGGTTGGGAATATTCAAATTGGAGAGGAATAAGGGATTGGTTGGAGAGACTTATAGGAGAACAGGAGATGAGGGAGGCGATGGGGGAGACAAAGCCCTGGGATAGTGGGATAAAATGAATTCACATTGCTTTCTCTTCTCCAGCATTGTTGATCACCTATTGAGAGCACATAGCATGATGTGTGGCTTAGGTGCACGGCGCAGATTTGAACCTTGCCGCTACCGACAAAAGCCTGACATTTAAGTGGAAAATAGAGGGGCGGGCCCATTATCCATCAAGTTTCAAACCGTGCGGCACTGGCCCTCGGGGATTTTTCAATTATCAAAAAGAAATTCAAAGATGGGGTTTAGGATGTATTTATCGAAAAAATAAAAAAGATACACCATTTAGTTTAAAAAGCAGTTTCTGGTGTCCGACAATAACAACAACAACAACCACCCAGTAAAATCCCACAAGTGGAGTCTAGGGAGGGTAGAGTGCCTGACAATAAATTTTTTAAAAGTCAAAAACACCAAATGGTAGGTTTTCACTATACTAACACACTAAACTAACACAAGGTTTTCAAAGACATGTTGTCAAAAACTAATTAAACACACTTGTCCCCCAAAGTTATTTTGCCAAAAAAACTTTTTGCATATACTAGTTTGCAAAAATTAAACCAATCAAATCCAGACAGCACCTTAAGTCAAATTGAAGGGTGCGAAGGTATCGGCTCTTAAATTTATCCTTTGTATCTTTCAAGAAATAGGAGGGGAAGCTCGACAACCAAGCATTTTGTATGAAACTGATAATGATCACAATCCGTTTCAATTTTGCCTATGTTCATGCACTCTTGTTATATTTCGAAGCTATCATGATTTTTTGTCGAGAAAAGTTCAACACTTCCTATTTTAAGTGAAGAGTAATGATTTGCACGAGCAACTTCTCTTATGTAAGCTCATTTATGGCATGAGAATCTTGTCTTCCTGTAAACTGCTTCTTGCTGACACCTACACCAATGAAAGAAAAGAATTCCATGTCTTCTTCCACATGTATTTATCCTTTTGGTTTGTCTATCAGAGTATAATGCAATCTGGCAAAGAAGAGACGCAACTGAAATCATGGTCTCTGTACACTATTTTGAGGTGACCGTTAGCTGAGACTCTTGGGTGGGTGCAGAGGGAGGAAGATCTTCTAGACTGATTGATATCTTAAAAAATAGAACCAACCCCATAACTTTGTGCTACATAAGACATGCTGCAAAGTTCTGGAACAGAATATAGTGAGTCTCAGACTCACTGCTTGGTTACAGGATCTTGGCCATCTCGAAAGCAAAATTCATGCTTTCCCTGCTTCCCATGGTCTTCCTTATTTTCTGTCTGAAAGATGTTCCGATTTAATCCTTGAAATACTTTCTCAGAAGTCACTTATGCTGACTAATATGTCATATATATTGGTCAAATAGCAAAATAATTGTTACTTAGTTCTTGATGGTGTGTTGTCTTTTCAAAATTAGAAAGTATTTTGAGACTACTCCTTGTTGCCTCCATTCTCATTCTTCTCAGCTATCAGTTTCACTGAATATTATGTTAACATGGTTTTACTTGCAGGAGATAGAGAAGGTGTTACCAAGTGTTCCACCTCCAGAGCCTAAGTATCAGCTGCGTAGAACAAGCTCCGCTCCTTTCTAACATCCAATTTCATGTGTGATGAATATGTAGATGCAGTGTTCGTTATGTCATTGAAATTTTTGAAATTTACATTAGCTAGTCATGATCCGTCCATCTCCTTGTTCTCAGTTAACTTCTTTGTTCAGGAGATTGCCCTTGGCTGTCTCTACTTCTCTAGATAAGTTTCCTTGTATGTACATTTTTATAGTTTTAACTTGAAATTGTGCGGAGGACATAGTTTTTTAGTTTCCTTTCAGTTACTGTAAGCATTTCCAGTATGAATGCTTTCTAGACAAGTTGAAAACGAAGTTATTGTATGTTTCCAGTTGTATTAAAACGAAGGGAGAGGGGTAATCTGAAGTTTACGACTCTCATGTTTAGATTAATCTGAACTTTGACAAATTGTTTTCTATGTTCAATTGTGAGGTGTACATAACTTTGATTATAGTGTAACCTGAACCTCATCTTTAGTTAACTCCATAGATAGCGCGAAGTTCTATGTTCAGTTAGCTGAAAGGACTCGGTTAAATGGAACTTTATTGTATCTGGTGTGTGTGTGTTTATAATGTTAAAATTTTGGAAATTATGTATAACGTAACGTAAAACTTGAAAATTTATGTAAAATGAGTTTGAGGATTTTTTGGATTACCAAAAATAAAATAAAAAAGTACTATAGCGAGTTACGGATTGGTAGATACCCATAACGTCAAAGTTTCTTCTTTATGTAAGGGAAAAATCTATTCACACCCAATTCTTACACGAGATTACACTAATTCATTACAATTGACTGATATATGTAACAAAAGGTAATTTAGAACATCTCCAATAGTATAATGGTAATTTGAACATCTTCCCTAGTTATGTTATTATTAAGAAAATTGCTTTCACATGATGAAAATACTAATGAGAATAACTATATCTCCTTTCCCATTTTTAATAACCAAACCATCCAGAAAAGATGGACAAAGACAAAGAAGTAGAATAACAAAGTACTCTTTCTTCTGAAGACAAATCAGTCTTAAAATGAGTCTTCCAACCACCCCTCTCTATGCATCTGAATACTTCAGCAAGAAAGTCACATTTTGTTTCCTAAAAACTAAATCCTATACATCTCCGGCAATCAGCGTCTTTTGAAAGTTTTCAGCAGCTGATTCTAATTTCCTCTAGCCTTTTCCAGGTCTGGAAGATCTGCAATCAAGAGATGAATTAATGTTACAACTGGGAAATTCCATCTCCTCATAATTCACTTGCTTCTATCTAGCTGAGGAGTTTGAATAGGGGAAAGTAGGACATCAAAACGGATGTACTAAATAAACAAGCAACTCATGACATTTTTTATTTGTTTTCTCATAAGCACATAACCAAAATACTCGAGATGACCAACAATTATAAAGATGTTTTGGGTGACTTAGCAGAGAAGAAATAAAAGAAAGGAGAAAGGAAAGGAGTTCCTATGGCAGAGAAGAAAAGAGAGGAATATTAACTTGCACATCAGGAAAAATCAAGAATACAAAGAAGCTATTGGGTGTTATGTGATTTTAATACCTTTATCAGATGTTCGTATTAATCTTACTTCTAAGGCGTCTTTTAGCATTTATAAAAAGTTCCACCAAGTGAGGTTTCCCAGTAAAATAAACTAAAGGTCCCACTTTCTCATGTTCTCCGCAGTCCACTTCCTTCCTAAAATTTTATTAACACTGCAAACCTTATAATCCTATCTGCACTCCTTGTTCCTCTCCCTTTCAAACTCTTTAAGTTCCCTTCAATGTCGTCCGAGCAGAAGTAATTGCTCATATAAGCAAGAAAACGAGAAGCAAGAAGTTTGGTGCTATTCCTCTGATAAAGGAAATGAGACCTAGACGAGTATCTGAGAGCAGGAGTATACTGAAGAAGTGTAAGAAGAGTTGACTGGAAAACTTAACATTGCATCTGGATATATACAACAAATTAAAAGCTATCACTATATTTGTTCAATCGGATAGGAAATAACTCACAGAGCATTCCTCCATCATCGCTGCTGTCATCATCTTCTCCAGTGTACTAAAAGAAGATACATTCAAGTCAAATAACTATGATCAAAGTCATTGAACATTATGTTGCATGTAATATTTAACTAGATCAGGGTAGTGATTACCTCAACATCATTGTCGGAGTCCGCTGCGTGGAACAGAAATCTGGATTAGTCTATGAGTATAATTGGAAATAACACGTACAGATAAACATGAGAAGGTGAGTTAGTGCCAACTGCTGAAAAGCCTCAGTTCTTCCCGAAGTAGAAGAGAGAGAGAAGCAGGAAGTAGGAAAGATGGTATTTTTCATCGCTATTGATACACAGCTGTAAAAGACCACTAACTTGAGAGAGTTGATTATCACTATGGACGGAGAAGGAAGAGGGAGGGAAGTGATGAAATGAAATTTAGTAACTGGATCAACCGGGAGTTCAAAAATCAAATTATCTTGGGAAGTAGGAAGGGCAAACCTTCATGCCTAATCTCTGAGCACATTATCATTTTACATTAACAACTATATCAATTGCAAAAATCAAAATTCTAGATTAACGAAGTTCCCTGGACCTTCGTCCAGTAGTAAGAACACATTGTGTGATTTGTGGTTTAGGCACAAGTCACAGGTTCGTACCATAGGAAAATGCCTTTATATAAGCGGAGAATGGTAGAGAAGTCAACCCATTATCCTTCGTGTTCAAACTTTGTTCTACTAGCTCTCGGGGATTTCTAGGTTATCAAAACTTTTTTAGACAAACTAACACTTCAACTCAAAACTAAGGAAGACAAGGAAAGGAAAGTTCAAAGAGTCCTCTTTACCTAATTTTTTTTTAATAGAGAAATTCTTGAGGGCTGTGGCACACGATCCAAAGGTCAGTGCCAGTAGGACCGCCCCTCTACCTTCCTGACTTAAATACCAAGTTTTTGTCTCCAGATGGTTTAGACCAATGACATGCGCCTAACCCACACATCACGCGATGTGCTCTTACCAGCAAAATAAGAATGAAAATATGGAAAGAAGTAGATTACTGTCCTCCTGGCACCAGGTTCAATAGTCAAATATAAGGCAAAATGATAGCAAGAATTTCCGTGCTTCCCCACTTTGTCTCAAACCAGACAAAAGAAAGAAAATGGTTTTACTTTCTCATTCACTTCTTTCTTCTGATTTTCCATTCCTTTCTACGCCTTTCCTTTTCTCAGAAAACCATTCTCCTTTAATCAGGTATGAAAAGTCTGATTAGAGACAGCCAGACTGAATACACTCAACCTGCAGTCTAATTACTAAAAGTTGCCTTTGATCAATCAAATGAAACGACTTGCAAGGGAAGTAGAAAGAAAAGAAAATCAAAAGTATATCTAATATTTCATCTGCCACATAGCTCCTGCTCCAAAGCACAAAAAGAAGAAAAAGAGGGAAGGGCAGAGATGGAGTTGAATTACAAATTAAAGGAAGATTCAACAGCAAAACGATAAGATTGGCTGAACTGCCAGGAGGCTTACCAGCATTAGGATTCACTAAATACTTAGGTTTTCTGATCTGCTCACTGTCTCAAATTAATGTAAAGATAGCCATAAATTTTTTTGGAAATTTAAGGAAGCAAGTAATATGCAGCCAACTCACAAGATTCTTCATCATCTTCATCACACCATTTGTTCCAATCAACCTTGAGGTATGGAGCGGGCTTCTCTTCAGACTTCAACAATCTTGGCCACCAGCCTTTTTGCTCCTTTTGGATTGAGCAGAGGATGTTTCTCAATCCAACATTAGTTTTACACCGCTGCACCAAAATACACTCTTAAGATATTAACCATGAGAATTTTCTAACACTGAAACAAATATGAAAAGGAAGAAATGTCCGGTTCAACTGTAACATTTCTGTAAGAGAATAAACTATTCGTATCTCATCTAAAGGGATTAAGACAATATATTATTATTCAAGCAAAAATTAACAGAAAGATTCTTTAAGTCACGATAGTCATAACACAGCTCAAGCTTCAATGCAAATATCAGAATTAGGAAATACAATATCCAACTACGCATAGTGAAGAGCAATCAAACAATGATACCAAGGTGCATACAAGATACTGCGAATAAGGTGCATACACTAGGGTTGCAAATCCCTTTCAACTTTATAACTGCTAGTATCATCAGGTATAAAGGAGCTAACACTCACGAGAGGTGTGATTTCTGTTACGCGGCGCCTTCCTGAGATTCCTAGGAAGGACGATGTAAGGCCAAGCAATCGATGTCAGATCGATGTCAGTGCGATTGTTGTCCGCCAACTGAGATACCCTCCATACGCTAGACTAGATTGTCAGTGCCGTACTGGAAAACCAATGTTGTGAGCAACTGAGAGAGCAGAAAAGGGAATTGAAAATGAAAAAAAGCTTGATTGCATTAATGAAAGCTATTACAGAAAAGCAACACGGTATCGAGAGGGAGAGAGGCTTGCTAGAAAGTTTTGGTTGCTTGATCCCCCTAATAATGCTTTAAAAAAATAAATCAAAGTTACATGACTTAACCTAAATAAGCTGTAGAAGCACACTAAAAGAAAATGAAGTAAACCGACTCTATATTCACATCCCTGCCATTTCACCAAAAACTCTTGGTGATCTTTCCTTGAGGCATGAATCACTCGATCATTAAGAATAGCCTCAGCATGCCTTTTTCCGGTTGAATTGGGGCCTCGAATATTGGATATTGTGAGTTGGCTCCGTGAACCCGAAAAGGTTTCATGACATTGACATGGAAGACGAGATGGATTTTCCACCAAGCTGGGGTATCCACCTAGTATGCAACTTTCCCAATGTGCCTTCAGTTAGACAAGGGCCCAATATATTTTTGCAATAGCCGAGGATCATGGACCCCTGCAAGCAAGTACCGCTTTGGGATTTTGACCATCACTTTGTCTCCTACTTGATATTCAACAAAGCGACGATTTTGATCAGCATGCCTCTTCATTCGCTTTTGGGCTTTGACGAGATAGCTCCACACTATCTCCAAATTTCGCTTCCATTCTTTTGAGAAGCTAGCAACTCGAGGAGATTTTTTGACATGTTTGCTGCATTCACGGTGTGTGGGAGTAGCGGTTGATGTCCGGTAACAATTTCAAAAGCGCTCTTGTTGATACTAGAGCTCTTTTGTGAATTGAAACACAATTGAGCAGCAACCAAAAGCTTCACCCAGTTCTTCTGCGATCCGGTTACAAAGTGGCGGAGATATTCCTCCAGCATGCCATTGAACCGCTCCGTCTGGCCATCAGATTGTGGATGAAAACTTGAACTGTGGCTCAATATTGACCTGAGGCACTTAAAGAGTTAATTTCAAAAATTGCTAGTAAAGAGTAAGTCGCGATCACTAACGATGTCTTCGGGCAGGCCCCAATACTTGGTGACATGATAGAAGAAGAGTCGAGTTGTATCTTCTGCTGATATATATTGGGGCTACTATAAAGGTAGCATACTTGAAAAATCGATCCACCACAACCAAGATAGTTGTGAGATCCCCGACCTTTGGCAATCCGTTGATGAAATCCAAGGAAACGCTTTCCCAAGGTCTCTTTGGGACAACTAGTGGTTCCAAGAGTCTCGCTTGTGGCAAGCGGTCCGACTTGTCCTTCTAGTATACTAGACAAGTCTTCACATATTGAGCGACGTCATCGGCCATTTGAGGCCAATAATATGCACGGCGAAGTAACGCCATAGTGCGTTCTTCACCGGGATGACCGGCCCACAAAGTGTCGTAGCATTCTACCAGAAGGGTCCTTCATAGATCTCCTTCTTGGGAACATAAAGTCGGTTCCATTTCACTTTTAGGAAACCATCTTCTGTGTAGAACTGGCGAGTCTTGTCCTGTTCTACCAAATCAACCAAATACTGTGCAGCAGGATCCTTGATGAGTAGATCCTGTATCTGGTCTTTTATGGTGGTGGCTACTTCGCTCCCCCTTAGGTTGGCGAGTATGCACACTGATGCTAGGTCAGCACTCCGACTGAGTGCATCAGCAACACGATTAGTCTTCCCACTTCGGTACTCCAGGTTGAAGTGAATTCCGCTAGGAGTTCCTGACACCTGGCCTGTCGACCATTCAGCTTCGGCTGGGTCATGAAATGACTAACAGCTGTATTGTCTGTCTTGACCACAAACGGGGTTCCCAGCAAATAGTGCCTCCAAAGGCGTAAGCAATGAACAATATCCAATAATTCCTTCTCGTGGGCGGCATAGCAACGCTCTGCATCCTTCAGTTTTCGGCTCTCGTACGCTATGGGATGCTCTTCTTGTAGCAAGACTCCACCAAGGGCATAGTCGGAGGCATCCGTTTGTACCTCGAATGGCTTGGCCAAATCAGGGAGACCAAGACGGGGCTACTAGATATAGCTGCTTTCAATGCGTTGAAGGCCTCCGCTCGCCTGGGTCCCCAATCCCAAGGCGTGACCTTCTTGAGAAGTTCTGTCAGTGGTACTGCGATGAGGGAGTAATTTTTCACAAATCGTCGATAGAAGTTGCATAGGCCAAGGAACGCCCTCAGGGCGTGGATATCCTTAGGCGGCGGCCAATCTGTGATAGCTTGAATCTTCTGTGGTCCATCTTGATTCGCCCTTCCTCAATGACATGCCCGAGGAATTTGATTTATTTTTGAGCAAAGGAGCACTTGGATAGCTTCACATATAATTCGTGCTCCCGCAAGTGCTCCAGGTGTTCCTCCAGTGTCTGGCTTATACTACAATGTCATCCAAGTAGACCACCACAAATTCGTCCTTGTATTCTCGGAAGACTTGGTTCATCGGGGTGCAAAATGTGGTTGGTGCGTTAGTCAAGCCGAATGGCATAACTAGGAAGTCGTATGACCCATATCTTGTCACACAGGTCGTCTTGTGTTCATCACCCTCTGCAATCCGAACTCGCCAATAACCTGTCCTCAGGTCTATTTTGGTGAACACCATCGCACCACCCAGTCTATCGAACAAGTCTACCATTAGCGGAAAAGGATACTTATTCTTCATAGTGATTTTGTTTAGAGGCCGATATTCCACACAGTGTCGTAAGCTTCCATCATGTTTCTTTTGGATAACACAGGAGACCCGTATGGGGACTTGGAGGGCACGATGATCCCTGTGTCTAGCATTTCTGTCAACTGTCTTTGAAGCTCGGTGAGTTTAGGTTGTGACATTCTGTACGGTGCCCGGGCAGGTGGCTTCGCACCCGGCACCAACTTAATCTCATGGTCCACAGTGCCCTAGGGGGGAGTCGCTTTGTTATGTTTTGTGGCATAACGTCTTCAAATTCCAGTAGCAGCTCTTTCACGAGAGCAAAAAAGAGGACCCGAGGAGCGTTCTATATCTTCAATGCAGAGAGTAGCCAAGAACGTAGGTTCATGTCTTTTGACCCCCTTCTTCAACTGCAAGGCTGAGATGTTTTCAGCGGCCATCTTCATGGGCATGTACGGGGTGATGTAGGGTTTGGCCCCATTTGTTTCCATCATCAGTAGCATGTCTGCATATGGTAAGCGCATGGTGTTGGTTTGCCTCAGGAATTCCAACCCTACTATCAACTCGAAGTCGTCTATAATCACCACCGCAGGTTGAATTTAACTTCATAAGGGCCAAGCTTCACTGGTATTTCTTTGGCTATTCCACCCACTTGCTGAGAAGATGAGTTCATAGCCTTGACACGACCTTTGCCCTTTCCTACAACTAGACCAAGGCGCTCCACCTGAGTCGAGGCCAAGTAGTTGTGGGTAGCACCCGTCTCTATCATCACCCGAATGGGCTTTCCATTTACCTTCATCTCGACGAACATTAAGGTCCTCTCTTGTTTAAGAGGAGTCCTCTCATCCGCCTTCTTTTTGTTGGAAAATGCATTCTTATTTATGTAACCTTAACTAATGACTTTGTGTCTTGTTATAGGTTTTGATAATCGACAAACCATCATGGACAAACTACTGAGATTGCTATGGACTTTGTTAGAGTACAAGTCAAGCTTTCAAGATACTAGGAGTCGATGCATGGAACAAGTCGATGAAGCAAAAAGATTGAAGACAAATGAAGTTGTCATATAGTCTTAATGTTATTTTGAGTTTTAATGTGTTTGATTTATTTATCGTCGTTAATAACTTGGCTTAAAATTTTAAAACGATTTCAAACACAAATTAAAACATTTTTCAAAACAATTGGTTTTCACAAAATACCAAAATAATTGATTAAAATTTGCGCTGGAAATTTTCAGGAAAGAACCATACATTGATGTTACTGTAGCAATTTCCAGAGAGTTTAGGAATCGATTATCAGCCTTAAATAATCGATTATCTGAGCAAGATAATCGATTATCTGAGTTAAATAATCGATTATCTGGGTTACCGTTGGGTTACAACGGCTAGTTTTTGTTAATAATCGATTATATGATTCTAATAATCGATTATTTGGCAACGGGCAGAAGACTTCTTGCCCTTAAACTCTTGTTTATTCCAACTATTACCAACGGACATATGAGGTTTTGGGGTTATAAATAGACCCTCTTAAACCTCATTTGAACACAACACTTCTTCCAAATCATAAGATTATATTGTTTCAAGTTTTCTTAAGTATTTGAGCTATATTGAGCTATTTTCTTGAAGGCTAAAGTTGTGTTCTTGTGCTAGAATTTTCTTCACTTCATGTACTCTTGAGAGAGTTGTAATTCTAGTGAAACTTGTGTTGTCATACACCTAAGGGAAGTTGTCCCTTGTTGTATTAAGGAAGAGAGTCTTCCTTGTTGTTCACGGAGCTTGTAAGGATTCAAGTGTTCGTGAGTGTAACGGTTGGTTAGGCACCCGCAAGTCTAACATTGCAAAGCTTGTGTTATCAAGTCTTTGTGGAACGGTTGGTTAGGCACCCGCAAGTCTAACATTTGCAAAGCTTGTGTGATCAAGTCTTTGTGGTTGTAACGGTTTGTTAAGCACCCGTAAGCTTGACAGAGATAGTGAAATACTCAAGTGTGATCTTGAGGAGTGGACTAGCTATAGGTTGTAGTGAACCACTATACATTGTTGTGTATGTACTCTTTTATATTTTCGCACTTTATTTCTCGCAATCTTATTTTCGCACTTAAGCTTTCTATTATATATCTTGTTTGCGAAAATTAGACAAAGTTCCTTAAAACGCTATTCACCCCCCCTCTAGCGTTGTGCATATATTCTAACACTTTTTTCCTTTCTTGTTGATTGGGCAGAGGGATACCAGCATTGGTTCTCGCTAAAGTCTCAGAAATAGAGCCAATAATTGCATTGAAGGCACCTACTGGTTCAATCTGGTTCTCGCATCATCTGCGTCGTCATCCGTCCCATCATCAAAGCTTGATGGGCATTCATCTGTGCATGTGGGCGTTCATTATTCCAATGTGGTACGCCGCAATGACGGCATACTTAAGGCGCTTTCCTCTCCCGATCGTTGTTGTTAGATGCAGTGCTAGTACTGCCCGAGGAGGGAGCCTTAGATTTGGTTGCACTCCGATCTCCTCCACTTCTGCTAGGGCCACCAGTGCTTGGCTGGCCCCCTTTGTATCCTCCTCTGACAGGTTGTTGAGGCCTATCCTTCCGAGCGTCCACTTCATAATCCCCAAGGAACTCCGCTGCTTGGATCGCCTTAGGTAACTTGTCTACCCTTTGTCTTTGGAGTTCCATACGGGCATAGGGTTTCAACCCTTCCAGGAAGGTGCAGAGTTTGTCTTTGTCCCCCATGTCACGTATGTTAAGCATGCGTGTGGAGAATTCTCGCACATAGTCCCGTACTGATTTGGTCTGGCTGAGCTCCCGTAGCTTTCTCTTTGCATTGTACTCAACATTTTCGGGGAAGAACTATAAGCGTATGGCTGCCTTAAGTTCCGCCCATGTCTCGAGAGTATTCACCGGCCCTGATGGCTTCGTATTTCACCCGCCACCAGAGTTTAACATCACCTTGAAGATACATAGCAGCAGTTGCTACCTTCTTAGCTTCTTCTAGGCCCCCCACGGCATCGAAGTCTTGTTCGATGTCAAAGATGAAATTTTTCACTTCTTTGGCATTCCGAGCTCTACTGTATGGCTTTGGCTCAGGAATTTTTAGCTTTTGTGCCGCGGGAGCGAAGTTCACACTACCCCCGATTTGGTTCCCCCCTCCTCGAAGTAGGCCTTGTAAAGTAGCATTGACAATGTTGAGCTGGCCTGTCAAGTTTTCTATAGTTTGTTGCATGATAGTCACCCTGTCTGCCTCTTGTGCCCTGTGGGCTAAATCCTCGGCACGCTCCTGTTGGAGGCTCTCAAATTTCCCAAAAATTTTGGTTGCCTCTATGTGGTTGCCGTTTGCTGGTCTCCTTTAGAGTCGCGACTGATCTTTTCTATGTCAACTTCGGCCTGGAGCATCCTGCGGTCCAAGTCGTCCAATCTTTGCACTAGGCTGGTCTTTAGATTAGGCACTATTTCCACGATGGGCTGTAATATGTCAACCGTCTCCTCAAGGGTCACGATGCGATCCCCATGATTCACCATGATCAGAAATTATGGTAATTGCAATGTTATCCTTCGTCCGATGTCGAGCGTAGACTCTGATACCAACTGTTACGCGGTGCCTTCTTGAGATTCCTAGGAAGGGCGACGTAAGGCTAAACAACCGATGTCAATGCGATTGTTGTCCGTCAACTGAGGTCCCCTCCGTACGCTAGACTAGATTGTCAGTGTCGTACGGCAAAACCAATGTCGTGAGCAACTGAGAGAGCAGAAAAGAAAATTGAGAATGAAAGAAAGGTTGATTGCATTAATGAAAGCTATTACAGAAAAGTAATACGGTGTCGAGGGGGAGAGACGTCAATACAGAGAATTGCTTGCTTGCTAGAAAGTTTTGATTGCTTGATCCCCTAATAATGCTTAAAAAAAAATAAACCAAAGTTACATGACTGAACCTAAATAAGTTGTAGAAGCACACTAAAAAAAACATACTCTATATTTACAATGAAAATGACTTAGTCTTCTACAAGGTAAAAACAAGTCCGTTAGCAACAACTTTGTCTTTAGCATCAGTGTCTACGCGCGCGACACTGTTGGCATCTGCCTGTGGCTTGGCGCTGGCGACAAAGGCACCTGCGCGCTTGTCACTTAGAACTGCCAAGACCACGGGTCCGACCGTGGCGCTAGGCGTTGGAGGCTTGCCAGGACGCCACGGGGCACGTCCAAGGGGTCATGGGACGTGGCTGGAAAGCCGCCCATGACGTTTCATACGATGCACTCTAAACTACCATCACGACATATATACAGTTTGAGGACATAATGTAGAATTCAAATTTCTTCTTTCACTTTTTAATAGATTAACATGGATAAAGCATATGTACACAAAGCATTTTTCTAGCTTAATTATAAATTCACTTCCAAAAGTAAATCACATATAAGTGCAAAACATAACTACATATATGATACCAAACTATAGAAGAATAAAAAAAACAAGCAAAGAAAACTTAAAGTAACAAACATAGGCCAGTAGGTGCGCGGTCTGATATGCACTTCCTAACATTATGATAAATTTTTCTATCCATTTATATAGTCCAAGACCAAGGCAGTGGGAAGATCTACCTTACTCCACTGCAAAAAGAAAAAAGTGTTACAACAGCTATGATTGAGCGAGCAATGTACAAACCCTGTGAAACCCATTAGAAATCACAGAATAAAAGTAAACATCCTGATTTGTCAGAAGAACACCTCAATTGCAAACTAGTTATAGTTGGCTATATGAATCCTCAATATCTGACTGACTCCAGTCGTATCCATTCTATTCTAATATTCAATACTTTGAGGTTCTCTAACATTTGAAGTTAGCAACATTTTATACTAAAAGAATAATCCCAGAACAAATGAAAATAATTATTAAAAAATATCTAGCAAACACTAGTCGTAACGTGAACATACCAACAACCACGTTCATCAAACTCAACATAATTGCTACAATTTTTTGATAACCAAGATTCTTCGGAAGGCCAGTGATATATCATACACGGTTCCAAACTCAGTGAATAATAGGTCATCGTTCCTCTACCCTTCTCTTCTTAAATGCCAGGCTTTTATCCGTGACATGGTTTGTACCCGTGACGTGCTCCTTACCACAGAGCACACATTGCGATCTTACCAATAGACCAAAGCCTTAGGGACGAAATAATTGCTACTACATTTTGTACCGGTTCCATTCCAGTACTCAGTAATTTAGGGTTTCTCTGCTATCTCCACATTTTTTACTTACATACAAAACCCTAAACAAACTATTAAGAGCTCCTAGCAAACACAGGACTTAAATAAAAAGTGCCAATAACTCTTTTCACCAAACTCAACAAATTTGCCACCAAAAAAAAAAAAAGAAAAAAAAAAGACTATGCAGAAAATAGTAAAAATAATAGGAGGGGAACCTCAGGGGAAATATTCCCATAAAGTTGGAGAGTGAAGGTAAAGGAATCGCCTTGGACACCAACAGCAGAGAAATTAAAAACACCATCTCCCTCACATTTCAATGTTACGTCTTTAGCATCAGGCAATGATATGGTCAGGTAAATTTTTTCAGATCGTTGAGCCCAGAGAACTTCTGGTTGACGACTACTGCACATTTTTTCAAAATTTTCACGTTAAGAAATACAACTCGGGAAGGAAAGAAAAAAAATAGCAGATTTTGAATCTTCTCGAAAATGGGTACCTCATTTTTTTGGAGAGGAATCGCAGGTTTGTTTCGTCCACCACTGAATCAGTTGATGTCGCCTTTTCCCCTACTTTTCGAGTTTAGAACCAAGGTTTTCGACTAGCAGTTCGCACTTACTCCTTTTGACTTGAGTCCTCAGGGGTCGTGGTGGCAATCCAAAATAATCACTTATTATATTGGTCAAATGTTTATTTGTTAAGTATTTTTAATAGCTAATATAATAATTAATAGGAGTTTATATATATTGATAGCATGAAAAAACTTATATTATTTGTATAATTTAATTAATTATATTATGTTATTCTTTTATTATTTGGGTTAAAATATTAAGCAAATTACTTGTATTGGATTGAACTCAAGCACAATATTCTGCAGTTCAAACTTATAAAAGTGAAAGTCAAAAATATTATTCTGGAATTCAAAGTCATAAATGTAAAAGTCGAGAATACTATTTTGATATTTAAAGTCATAAAAATAAAAATCGAGAATACTAATCTGAAATTCAAAGTCATAAAAGTAAAAGTTGAGAATACGGATTTTATAATTATATAAGTAAAACTATGTCACATTCTCCTAGAATACAAGAAGGAGCCCATTTGAACTCCATGAAATGTTTTTTTTTGGAGTTTGCAACTTTATGTTAGAGTAAATTTCAAACTCTATATACTGCTGAAGGTTTTCTGTAATTTTCTAAGAGTATATGTGTTTAAGTTTCATTTCCGTATTAAAAAACGGCTAAAGTTTACTATATAAAATTTTGACTAATGGCTAAATGTTAGACTAGCGGTCTCAATCCTCAAAAAAGCTGTTCATTTTTTAAGGAAAATTACGTGGCACATCAAATATTTATAGTGTATTTATCATTCGTAACTATACCTTTAACAAATTTATCATTCGTAGCTATATTTAAATTTTATAGCAATTCTATGAAATAATTTTAGAGCCTAATAACTATAATTTGCCTAATCATCATTCGTAGCTTTGAGCTATGAGAGCTTGTTGCTCTCTTATTTAATTTCAAAATAATTAAATTCTTAAAATTTAAATATAGCTACGAATGATAAATTTACTGAAAATATAACTACAAATAGTAAATAGAGTGTAAACGTTTGATGTGTCGCATAATTTTCCTTCTTTTGTTTTTCTGGTTTATGGAAGAGGATTGGACTTGGGCATCATAACCTTACATGGGCCAACCCACATCTAATTGGAGTTTGGCCCATTAAATTTTTATAAGCCCATTCATCTCCAGCGCAGAGGAGAAACATATCGACTAACAAGGGCAGTTCCCCTTCTCCCACTTTTCAGAAAACCTTAAACCCTTGAAAAGCTTCCATGGCGGTAAGTACTCAAGAACCATTCTTCAATAGTTGCTCTTGCTTTTATATCCTCGCTGTTACTTTGTTCTTCTTTGTTATCGTAATATTATTATTTTACCTTATTATTACAAAAGTATATATATTTGTTGCTGAATAATTGTATTATACTTCTTACTGTTTCTCTAGATAATAAACCTGCAACATGTGATGCACCGTGCTCAGCATTTTTTCTTCTCGAGAGTCTAAATAAGCTAACTTAACCAACTTTCTAAATTTCGGAAAAACGTATTTTATTGGTCAATTTGATATGAAAATTGTACTTTTAGTTTTTTTCTTCTAAATTTCTTAATTTTAATTTGGGAAAAAATGAATATATATGGTCTGAATTAGCTTAATCAATTTGCCGAATTGATTTTCCTTAAGCAGAATTACCAAACAAATTCAAACATAGAGGGTAGATCCTAAGTATCGGTGCAGCTTATTTTAGAAGCTTGTTGGTAGCCCCGAGGGCTTAGTTCAAGTGGCAATGTTTGAGGGACCACTGACTTTGGTCGCAGGTTCTATCCGGCTACCATGTGAACTAAGCCTGTATTTAAGTGGGGAAGGGTAGAGGGCTGCAGTATGGTCCTAAGGATTGGCCCCAGATGGGTTTCTCGGTCATAAAAAATAATTCAGAAGGTCGGTACTGAAAATCTTCTGAAGAACTCCAGGTCTGTTGGTACTAATGATTTTATCTTTGCCACATTAATTATCATGGTGCTGTGCCATTTACTCATTATGCGGTGAATGGCAATACAAATAGAGTAATGTGCTATACTTAGAAACTTTGGGTTCTGATTCTGATTAGCTTTTAATATGTTATCGTTGCAGACAGTACCAGTTAACCCCAAGCCTTTTTTGAACAATTTGACTGGAAAACCTGTGATGGTAAAGCTAAAGTGGGGAATGGAGTACAAAGGTACTCTGCTGATTGGACTTATTGGTTCCTGATATTATGTTCTTCATTAAGGTTTTTGAGATTGAAATGTCTGCAGACATTGTTTAACTAAACTCCTTCTTGTCGTTTCTCTTTCTAGGGTATCTGGTCTCCGTGGATTCATACATGAACTTGCAGGTAATAATGTTTATTTGAGTTTCTGTCCTTTTCCATTTCAAATTCTCTAACAGAACATTATTAAGTGGATGTATGTGCATCTGTATCTTTATGGTATGCTTGACTCCATTACTATTGCGGCTATCTATCAGGGGCATGAGTAGCTGTCTAGATAACCGTATTTAGTACTACTGTATTAAGAATTTTGTTATGCAAGCAAGTTGAAAAGAATTTTTCCTAATATCAAACTTTGTTGGTCCAATTCTGTTTTTTCTTTTTTGTGTGTGGCCAATTGTTGTTAACTTTGCAATGTTGGGAGCATTTACTTTTTTTTCTTTCCTATATGTGGATGTGGGTTGGGGATGGACTGTGTTCAGTAAACTCAGAGCTGTGTTCAAGAAAAAGTAGCATTAAGTTCTTGCGATAATACAGATTGATCACGGATGCAATAAAATATCAAATCTAAGAGAAAGAAAGCTCGTGAACTATTATACATTTTGAGCCCTTTCCACAGTATTTCCTTATTCCTGAACTGTAGCTATCTGAGAGAACTCAGCTTCACATTAAGGCAGTTGTTTCATCTTGGAAACTTCTGTTATTCTTTCTTTCCATACAAACCTGAAGATGCAGTACGGATGCCATCCAATCCGAGTTTTGCATTTGAATTTGCTAACTTATGATGCCTTTCCCATATTTTAGTAAAGTACAAATTGCTCAAGGAGTCAACTTTGCAGCAACGCAAAACCATTCTCAAAGGTCCTGCACAATAATGAAGTAGGAGATGATTAGCTAATTTAATGTCTGCAGCACATAAACATATGTTTCCCAATCTTAGGTGCGTCTTTGAAGATTATCTTGGATAAGGATAGCTTCTTGTATCCTGACTACAACCTGACTCGGGGAGGAGAGTGTGTTTTACAAATGGCTTTACAACTAAAACCAGAAATATAACATGCACGACAATAAAATTTACAGTTAAAGCACATTCATTGTCCGAAGAAGTAATTGCAAGCTCCCAGTAACCTGCTTGTTCTATAGAAGTGTGCATGCGTGCGTATTTTTCTGTGTGTGATTTTCTGAAATCGTGTTATTCTTTTACAGCTTGCAAATGCAGAAGAATACATTGATGGAGAATGCACTGGTTCTCTTGGAGAGATCCTGATTAGGTACCTTTGTGGCTTCGTCTTTTGATCTTGATAATAGTATTTGAAATTAATGTCGATAGCCGATCATAATAATCATAACATCATGATTATTTTTAAAAAAACATAGTAATTGTAATAGCTCAAACTCCTTCATTTCTTCCTCTCCCCCTGGCTCTCTTTTCTGCCTGCATCAGGTAGCAGGCGTATAAAACTGAAGAAACATTTAGTTGTAAATGGAGCTCATCCTTTTTCTTCCTTGGTTGACTTCTTTTTAAAAAAAAATAGGTTCCTACACTTGGTTGAATTTAGGAGGTGGAAATATGGAGATTTTTCTTTGTTTTGCATCTTTTTATTAGTTGCATGTCTCTTGTGAATGGCATATATATTAGACAAGTATGACAAATGTTTGATGTACTCTATTTGCGCTTCTGCCTTAGTGATATGAGTGAGTATGCAGACATTCGTAGCATTTCAAAAGTAGTCATCCTTACCTGCGGACTTGATTTACATGTTCCATCTTCCTCACAATACCATTCTCCAATCGGATCAGTTACATAAGATCGTAAAAGTTGCCTCATTTTCTTTAAGATTTTCAATTCTTGTAAAAAGGGTGCCTTAAATATTTATCGATTATTGATTGGTTTATAAGTTTATGATTCAGAATTATGTAAATGGTAGTTGACTGACACATCACTCTACTATAGTGATTTATTTGGCTCCTACAAATTTACTTCTTAATTTGTAAGAATCAATTGTATCATGGTAAATCACCAATTCACTTTTGGCAGTCTTTTCACTATAGTTATATAGCTTTATTCGTAAAAGCATTTGCGAGTGAAGTGATTTCGCTTTTGCAGATGTAATAATGTCCTCTATCTTCGTGGTGTACCTGAGGATGAAGAATTGGAAGATGCCGACCGCGACTAGATAGTGTTTTGTATTAGTAATGTGATCGTTCTTTTGGTGCAATCAGATTTCTGGTTCATTGAACATGATGGAACAACATATTCGTCTGCTCGAATGTATTATCAATTATGTGTACTTTCCTAGATGCTGCTATCTAATCTATGATGATGGATAGTTGGGGAAGAGGTTGGTGACCTTACTGATTACTGGAGCAAAATGAACCAGCTCGAGATTAAGTTTATTTTTGTGGACTATCACAAGTTTATGATTCGGTTTTATCTACATGGAAACAAAACCGCTATACAAGTCAAACCAAATCAAATAGGGTTGATTTTTGGTGTAAGTTTATATTTAAGTTGATACTTAACTGACTTGATAATATAAATACATTTTTGTAGAACAAAAAAATCTTCGATTATAGGGGGAGAAGAGGCAAGACAAGGTGAGGAAATGGTAAAGTAAATGCGAGAGCTATAAGGAACAACATCATGGATAATAAATTTTCATAATTATAATTTGAATTTACCTTCAACTCATAACTACAAGCACCCCTCCTATTTAAAAGACATTAAGGAAAAGTAGTGCGGCAAAAGTTTTGGGGTCTGTTAAATATTACTCGAGTAAAGCGTGGTCATGACTCATGACTAGAACGGCCTTATACAAGGAGAAGAGCATGAAATCTTGGAGAAAAGGAGCAGCGAAATAATGTTTCAAGTATTTTCATGGCTTCCTTTCAAGTCTTTAATGCACCTTTCAGAATTTTGTAACTCCCTTATATCCGAATCATATTTCAAGAATACTCATCAATGTCGTTCTATGACTCGCCCTGGTAGAACCAAATTGCTTTTTACTATAGAACCAAATGGGGTATTTGATTTGAATGGGAGAGGCATTTCATTACTGGCTTTCACTTGGTTCCATAGAATGCATTTTTGTCCCCAGATGTACAATATTAATGGAGAGATTATAATAGTTGTTGCCAGATTTTGTGAAGCGCGATAAATCTGTTACGATATTACAAGAACAACTCGGAGAGAATGTCAAATCCAAGGATCTCGCGGAAAGAATTCAATTAAAGGCATTTATCAATGTGTAGAAAGCCTCTTCCCATTGGAAAATTGTAGTGCTGCTCAACAAATGTCAGAATAGACAATTCAGTAATACCGTATCACCAAATGTCACAGGAAGCCCAGAGAAAGGAAGATATATAGCAGAAAGAAACTATTAGTATAGAAACTCCATGGATATCAATGTGGCCTGTTTTAGGCAAACTATTCCCCTAAAATTCTACATTGCTTTACATCCATTCAGATATCCTACATTCTTCAGCGTTCAAATTGATAAGAATTTAGAGCAAACATGATATCCTAAAAAGGGAAATCTAGCTGTATTTATAATAAAACATTATTTTTCCACAAAAACAATCAACTGATACACAGTAATAACTTCAAATCAGCTGTTCTTGATTATAAGCGACAACCTCTGCATTTTCATGCTACCTGACAAAGCCAACTATATCATGATAAAAAGCCACAAGATCAAACCGTTAGAATCAAGCAAGTGCAAGATGACCTCGTCCTCCGCAGTCTGAACACATTATGTTACCAGAACCCCCACAACCTGCAAGGTCAAAGTCAAAGAGTAAAACATCTGGCTGCTATAAGATCTCAATAAAAATGCTTCTAGAAATCATTTAGGTGAAATTAAAGACAAAGGAACAATATAAACTGGAACTGAAATACACATGAATAATTTTAACAAGTGAAGAAATATCGTTAAGAAAGAGCATCCACGGTTTTTAACGATTTGAAGGTTAGAGAAATTGCACATCGACAAGGAGCAGATTCAGGATATCTTTTCAGATCAAATTAGTTCCGGTATTTGCACACAGTCTTTTAAACAGGTCAGAGACTTTTATGTCAACGTAGGGATAATTGTCAGATTTACTAAGCCTCTAGTTTTAAAGAACCCCTAATTTGACTTAAAGACAACTCATTTACTATTGGGATGAAATGGATGCAAACAGAACAAAATGTTTATGGAGGATTCACATATACAGCAATATGGTTCTTGAAACTTATTTTATGCTTTAGCATAGTGAAATATCAACCACATCGAACAAGTTCTCAAAATTCCTACATTTTGTCATGGCCTCAAAGTTCTAGAAAAAATGGTGTGAAAACTCAGCTTGCAAGTTCATTGGTTCCCTAGAAGTTAGTGGTCTCTGTGTTATGTTTCTCTGGTAGTAAGGCCATACAGTTTCTATATTCACGGGTCACTAAAGCTTAGCTAAAAGCTGAAGCCTCTTGCCCCAAAGCTATGAGTTTCTACTGATTAAGCTAGCTGAAAGAAATTAAAATGAGAAATGCTCAGGTAATAACAGTCAAGTTCCAACTATCCAGGGTAGGAGGAATTTGAAAAGCAGTTAAACTGGTCCACGTTTTCTCATTTCAAAAATTTCTTAAGTGATCCACTTGTAACTGCAAAATAGTAATATATCATCAATTTCCACCACATGGAATTAAATCCCTCAGCCTTAGCTAATCCTCAAGTACGGAATATTGCAATTATGGACCTAAACAATGCATTTATGATATTGAGCACTCATACAACCGACCCCAACTAGCTTGGGATTGAGGTCTAGTTGTTATTGTTGGGAGTTAAATCCCTTAATCAGAATAGAAAAACTGATTAGCTATGGAGCTACACTTATAGATAAAGAGCGGAAATATACTGGATACAAGTCTAAATTATGTCCAGCAATCAGCATACGGTGACAAAGATTGAAGGAAATATGAAAGTGAAGGGAAAGAGAGAAGAAAAGTAACTTACCTAAGCATCTAACTTTGACAATTATCCCCTGACTTTCCATTATAGAATCAACATATAGGCCTGTACCAGAGCAGGTGGTGCAAAGCACAGCACCTTTAGCTTCACACCCGGGACAATGAGGATTATCTCCAATACTTTTCTTGGCCAAGGACAATCCAGTTGGCTTCTCAATTCTTTCCTCTGGTACAGATTTATCATAGCAAAACAGAGATTCAAGACTGCTTATTCGTTTGTGAGCATCACCTACACCATTTATTTGCATTGCCTGCAATATTGAGGCACATACTCTTATTAAGAGAAATGTAAAATTTGAGTTTTCGCCAGATTATTTTCAATCACGTTTTTCGTTATGATCACGAAAACAAATGAAATATATTTGCTTTGAGAAATTGATGCAAGAGATCTGAAATAAATTTTGATACTGACAGGCCTAGCTGAATCCTTCTCTCTAAGTTTTTTGGTAGTGTTTTTTCAATGTTAAGCTGTATGCTACCATCCATTTGTCATGCTTCTAGTTTTCATTGGAGGCGGATGCAGTGTAGCCTCAACAGGTTAAACTAAACCCAATATATTTCTCATAGAGCATAAATACACATGAAAATTCACTAAAATTTCAATAAATACTCAGTTTTGAACCCATAATTGCAAAAATACAATGGATTCAGTAGCGAGAATATAAATATTGAACTTGTTAACTTAAAATCCTGGATCCGCCACTCTCTAAAATATAGGCACTCTCTAAATAAAGGCATGTGGTGGTGCCTCATCAAGAGTACAATTTACTTCTTACATATTAGGTTAACACTATGGTTAAAGTATCTCTTAAAACAAATTTTTAATAAGAATTCAGAAAATTGAAGAATTGAAATAAGATAGCATCAAACATATACTATAAAATTGGAAAAAAAAAAAAAACACTTACTCTTGGTGAGGGAGATTGAGAAATAACATTGTTTGGGGTATTTATCAAAATAGGTCTTGCAAAGAACAAGCCTGTGCTCCTGTTGAAAATCGAAGTTGGCGAAAATTTGGGCAGGCAAACTGAGGAAGATGATATCTTTAATGTACAATCCATTTTCACAGACCCAGCTAAAGGCGAGAGTTGCTGAAATTAAGATGATGAACCAAACAAACCTGAAAGATTTTTTTCTTTGTTATCTGACAGCAATGTATTTCTCTTTTGATTCATATGTCGATGAAATCCATGGTAGTTTTTGGCTCTCACCTTGTATTTAACGACAAATCGACCTATCTTTACATTCTCTGTGCCTTTTTATTTCTACAACTCGAACTCAAGAGAGATGAGGCTCGTTATGGATGAATTTGGCAAGTGGGCTGGACTATTCCCTCGAACCCAATTGGCCCATTGAGTCGTTGGACCACCATAAGTGGAACCTTAATTCCGGGCCCCGGGATCATCACGGCCTTACACTGCCCAAAAGAGTTTTATCACTTTTAGCCCTCGCCAAAAATTACTTTAATTCGATGGTCGAAAAATTATATAAAACTTATATATATATAATATATTTTTGCTATTATTTTGAAAACGACTATACAGTATCATTTTCCTTAAGGAAAAGGGGTAGGTTTAGTATAAAGGAAAACATTCCTGGTGTTTGGCAAGTAAATAGAAAGTATTATCTTTTTCTACCCTTAACATGAACAACAATTAAATTTACATGCGATTTAAAAGATACGTGATTTTAATTTAACACGAATGATCAAAGAAATAACAAATAAATCGAATTAAAAGAAAGCAAAACAATCAAACCGAATGTGACGAAATAACTAAGCCTGGCGTTAGGTTTGCATACTAGAAATTGGTTCCAATCGAGCCCTCGGGAGGG
This sequence comes from Nicotiana obtusifolia, assembly GCA_002018475.1. Taxonomy (NCBI): domain Eukaryota; kingdom Viridiplantae; phylum Streptophyta; class Magnoliopsida; order Solanales; family Solanaceae; genus Nicotiana; species Nicotiana obtusifolia. The sequence goes on along the minus strand of MCJB01015285.1, from coordinate 25,899 downwards.
CGCTTTGGTTTCAGTTGAATGAGATAATAGTCGAAGAACTCTTGAACAATTGCCAAAAGACAAAAGTGAACTTTATTGCTTTGATATGCGTGCCAACAACGATGAGAAGTGACTAATTGACCCCGGTTACTTCCTTCGTACACCATAAGCAAGTTGACGAGCTAAAATATCACATCAGTCATGTCACATTGATTTTAGACACACGTCAGCTGCCGATTGATCACCCTCGGTAGTTATCAAATGTGAAACATCATGCATTCATTGTTCCTTCCCTATAAAAGCCCTGGTTTCCTTTTTTCACTTTTTTTACTTTCTGATTTCAAACCTTCTTGATTTACCCTCGAATTTTCTATCTGCCCATTAATCCTTCAGATCTTCATAAGTTGTTTTTCACATCTTCATATCTTCATCTCTTGTCTTCAAACCTTTATATTTTACCTTCAAACCTTCCTATTTTACCTTCAAACCTTCATACCAAATATTCAAACCTTCATACCAACTTTCAAACCGTCATATTTCCATATTCAGATGGCTAAGACTTTGAAATCGGTAATCCAAAATACTGCACCTTCGACTTCTACTTCGACTGCAGGCACCAACGCAACACACCGGTAGTAGCCCCGGGACCTCCTCTAATAGAATTCATCCTCAGAGGCTGCTCCATAGATAACGACTTCAAGGTCAAAAAAGCCTCCACACAAGGAGACCAAGGTGAGGAGGCGTGGAGGTATGTTTGCTCCATCATCGAGGATACACTTCTAGTGGTCCGAGAGGACTGCAAATAGGAAGGCAAAGATAAAGTCGTTCCCAGTCCTGATAAGGATATCACGACACACGTGGGAGGATAGTTAAGCGTTTACACGTATCCTTTTTACGTTCTGTCCGGTGGATATGGTGATCCTTGATTTTTGTAAGAGGTATGAAACCTACCTCGGGCATATCCACCCGTCTTTTTGGAGGATCGTGACCCTTCTCTGTCACTTCGCTAACAACACAGAGGAGCCTCGATTCAACGTTTGACCATCTGCTCCGAGTTTACAGTCCTCCAATCTTCCGAGGGGGGTTAATCAAGCTCGTCCGTTGGGCAAAGAAAGCTCCCTTCTCTTGCATAGACGAGAATAGGGACCGAGGCTAGCAGGGGGGTTTGTTTGGATAAAGACCGAAGACCTCATTCCCTCCAAATTCCTACTGTTCCTCGAGAAGTGAAACTCAAAACATAAGTTTGCTTTCTCTTAGATTGTAAAAGTACTTTTTTAAATCTACTCCTCCTTCTCATTGTTCCCCTCTTTTGACATGCAGTTGTCGCTCGAATCCCTAATGCGGTCCCTCATTTTAGGGAATGGGTCGAGGGCATATGCAAACAAATCACCTATTTCGAGCGTAAGCGGCGCAAACTTTCTATAGGCATAGTGGGAGGCTTGTTCTCATGGTGAGTGTCCCTCTTCTTTTGGTTGAATTTCTCTTTGGGTCGTTTTTATTTTGTCATTGTTATGATTAAGCCTTTTTCCCCAGGCTTTCCTAATACCAGCAAACTTCGGGCAATCACTGAGGCCGTGGCCTTGTTCATGTCTGAAAAACCCTCCGCTTCACTACAACCTACTGCCGAAGCTACTGTGAAGAAGGAGGAGAAAACAAAGAAGAAGAAGAAGAAGAAGAAGAAGAAGAAGAAGAAAAGGTCTCCTAAGTCCTTGGACGCTCCTACTGAGGCTAAGAAGAAGAAAACTTCCAGTGCCCGTGTCCCGGATCCCGAAGCACTTTACCGGCTTAAGGACTATGCTAAGGATGACGACGACATGGAATTCTCATTCACAAGCCGATTGATGTCGAAAGCCTGAGGTCCCTGTAGCTCGGGGGCTCGAAGAAGATCAATTAGCTACTGCTTCGTAAGAAGCTCCTCCGGTCCCGAGGGAAGCCGCTACAGAAAACGCTGACTTTGTCCACATTTCGGAGCCACCGCCTTATATGGTGGCCTTTTTAGACGAGGCTCAGGCCGCCGCAAAAAAACCGATCGAGTCGTCCTAAGCCGTGGATGAGAACTCATTTTTCAAGGGCGTAGATGTCGGCATGCTAGAGGATTACTCCGGCTTTGGCCACCTGGATATCCCGAAAAGTCTTGTGCAGCCAGAGTCAAGTAGGCCAAGTTTGAGCCCAAAGCTCGAGAAGCAACTTCCCGCCCCGAGTGTGGAATTTGACTGAAAGAAGACGGTCATATTCGCAGTACCGGCGGATACTAGCATGCTATCCGAGTCAGTCGGAGTGGCAAGCTATCTCCGTTCCTTGGTATCCGAAGAGGACCAAGTGAAGATGAACGAGGTAGACGGGCCAAGCCTCTTTAACGAGGCTCAGCAGGCACTGTATAGGGTATTACCTTCTTCACTTTGTATCTTTATAGAGTTCTTTTTGCATTAACGTTATTTTAACAATTTTTCTCTCTTTATGTCTCAAGCCTTGGTGCTTCATCATGAAAGCTTTCACCGATCCCCAATGGAGGTGAGCTATCTCAAATTCAAGCTCAAAGAGCAGGTCCAACAAAATGTATAAAGCTCTCTACAAACAGAAGGATGAAGTCCTCAAGGATGTGGTTGACCGCCCTGCCCTCCAAGTCGAGCTGGACAAAGCCCAAAAGGAGGCCTCGAAAACGAAACAGGGCCATGCTGTTCTTGTTTAAAAGGTAAAAGTTCTTGAGATCAATATCGAGAGTTTAAATTCAAATGCTAACGACGCAACCTAGCATGTCCCGGAGAAAATAACCTTAACCGACCAGCTCAGGTCTGAGATAGACGAGGTCATGGCTCTAGTCGGCGAGCTTAGGGGCAAAATAGACCTCCAAGCATCGGAGCGAGATACCACCAAAGAGGATCTGGAATCGACCAAAGTGTAGCTCTGAGTGATGAGAGAGAAGGCCGATAAATTGTCTCGGCTGAATGAGGATGTCACGACCCCATTTCTCCTATAGTCGTGATGGCGCCCAACGTTACCACTAGGCAAGCCAACAGTGAATTAACCGTGTGATTAATTCTTTTAACCTTTTTAAAATAGCTGATTTTTAATTAGTGCATAAATAGGAAGTAAAATTTAATAAGATGAGAGATAAATAATTTTAGGATCAAATGTGATAAGTAAATATCTCCAAAAAAATATCATCATGTGTCTACTAGCATAATCTCTATGACCTAATGTCACAAGTGTATGAGTTACTAGTAGAAAATACAAAAAAATACTGCACTACTGTTTGAAGTGAAATAGACAGAAAATAAAAACAAAAGGAAGACTGTGGGTGTTGTAGAAGTGTAGCATGAGTACATAAACAACATGTACCCAGTAAGTATCCAGTCTAACCTTGAAGAAGTAGTGACGATGGGTCGACTTCGACACTTACTATGGGCTAACGATAAAATACTGAAATTATAACTAAGCATGGACTATATAAATACGACTGAAAACTCAATAACAAGAAATAAATGAACAATTCTTTCACTAATAGTAAATCCCAAACTAATTTCCATCATTTAACAAATTAATCTCTCAAGCCAATAAAACAATATCAATTATAATTGGGCTCCAAGAATTATTACGCATGAATTATGCCGAGGTCATACGATCCAATCCAACATACAAATATATAAACTGTGCACTGCCGAGGGTCGAACCGTACGAACCATAAATGCATCTATTCTATTACCGAGGCGTTCGTCATGCTCCACAAGAAGAGAAAATACTTTATATACAACCGTTCAAAGATTATTAAGAGGCTATTATTCAAAGAAACACCAATCCTCATTAGCGGTTAAGTAACCCGTCCAAAACTGAAGTAAATGAAATTTGACCTTTTACAATTCCTTTATCAAGTTCCTATATGTTTTAAACAATTAAATTAGTAAGTAGAGTGCAAACATTATAGTATAACGTGATTTGGGTCCTAGACTACTTGTGCATAAGAATACTTAGTAGCTATTTACGGGCTCTCGTCACCTCGTGCGTCCCTCCATAAATAGAAGCACATATTAAATCAATTCACCTATGGGGTTAATTCCCTTTTACAAGGTTAGAAAAGAGACTTACCTCGTCTCAAAGCTTATTTTCCGGTGCAAAATTGTGCTTTAAACTATCAACTCCGTGCCAAACGACTCGAAACTAATCAAATGTTATATAAAATAGTCAATACATGTTCAAAAGTTCATATCCTAACTATTAAAGTAATTTTCCAACCCTAATTGAAGAATTCCTAAATTCACCCAAGGGCCCATGTGCCTGGATTTCGGAAATCTTTGAAGAAATTTGTTACCCATAACCTCATGAACTCAAATATATGATTTGCACTACATTCCATAAATATTTTCGTGGTTAAATCCTATTTTTATCAAAAATATAGATTTTTCTCAAAAAATCCCATAAATCCTACCATTTTTCATGTTAAATCTACTTATGATTCGTATATTTAACTAAAGAATTGATAGGGATCACTTACCTCTTGATGTTGATGGAACCCCTCCCAAAAATGCTCTCAAGATCGTCTAAAACTAAGTGGGAAATGAGGAAAATAAGGCTAAGTCCCGCAATAAAAGCTGTTGCACAAGTTGCAGGTGTCACAATTGTGACACCTTGTTCGCAAATGCGAAGGTCGCAATTGCGACAAAATCTTCGCAAATGCGAGTCCTTCCTTGGCCGGGCTTCTTCACAATTGCGCAGCCTGTCTCGCAAGTACGAACAAAATCTCGCATTTGCGATACCTGAGACACCAGCAAAAAAAAAAAAACAAGAAAACTGAAGTCTTCCTATCCACTCAAACGCGTCCAAATAACAAGTCTAAAAACATCATACGAACTTGCTCGCATGATCAAAATGTCAGAATAACATCTAAAAGCACGAATCGGACGCTAAAATGAATGAATCAGATCATGAAAACTCAAAACTTCTAATAACACATCCGCACGTCCGATTCCTATCAAATCACGTTCGATTGACCTCAAATTTTTCACACAATTCCTAAACGACATTGCCGACCTACTCCAACTTCCAAAACTGGAATCGAAAACCTGACATCAAAAAGTCCACTGTCGGTCAAACTTCGCAAAAACTTTCAAATTTCCAACTTTTGCCATATGACCCTGAAACGACCTATGGACCTCAAAATCCACATCCAGACGCGCTCCTAAGTCTAGAATCACCATATGGAGCTATTTCCATGCTTCCATAACGTAAAAATCTACTTCAACCCAAACTTATGAAATTCACCCGAAATGCCAACTTACAATATTGGGCGTCGAAACATTCCCGGGTCATCCAAAACTCGATCCTAACATCTGTCCAAGTCTAAAATTATCATACATACCTATTGGAACCTTCAAATCCCAATTTCGAGGTTGTTTACTCAAATTGTTGGCCGGAATCAAAATTAGCCTTTTAAGGCTAACCTAAAGAACCAAGTGTTCCAATTTCAATCAAAACCCTTCCAAATCCCGAACTAACCATCCCCGCAAGTCATAAAAAAGTAAAAGCACATACGGGAAGTCTTATTTAGGGGGAACGGGGTTCTAGAAAGCAAAACGACCGGTCGGGTCGTTATATTCTCCACCTCTTAAACAAACGTTCGTCCTCGAACGAGTCTAGAATCGTACCTAGAGTGCTGAATAAGTGTGGATATCTGCTCCACACGTCCTCCTCGGCCTCCCAAGTTGCCTCCTCGACTGGTTGTCCCCTCCACTGAACTTTTACCGCAAAAATCTTCTTGGACCTCAACTGGCGAACCTGCCTATCAACAATGACAACTGACTCCTCCTCATAACCCGGGTTCTCATCTAGCTAAACCGTGCTGAAGTGTAACACATGCGACTTGTTGGCATGATACCTCCGGAGCATAGACACGTCGAAAACCAGATGGACTCTCGATAGATTGGGAGGCAAGCAAGCTCATAAGCAACCTCCCCAACTCGTCTCAACACCTCAAATGGACCTATAAACCTTTGGTTCAACTTGCCCTTCTTCACAAACCTCATGATCCCCTTCATCGGCGAGAATTTCAAGAGAACCTTCTCGCCGACCATAAATGATAAATCATGCGCCTTCCGAACTGCGTAACTCTTCTTCCTGGACTGTGCTGTGCGAAGTCGCTCCTGAATCAACTTTACCTTTTCCTAGACATCCTTCACCAAATCAGTACCATATAGCTTAGCCTCACCGGTCTCAGACCATCCGATGGGTGATCGACATTGACGGCCATATAAAGCCTCAAATGGAGCCATCTCGATGCTGGACTGATAATTGTTATTATAAGCAATTTCGGCTAAAGGCAAGAATCGATCCCACTGTCCTCCAAAGTCAATCACACATGCTCTGAGAATATCCTCCAAGATCTGAACTGTCTGCTCTGACTGCCCGTCCCTCCGTGGATGAAAGGCTATGCTGAGCTCTACATAGGTCCCCAACTCACTCCGTACTTCTCTCCAAAAATGCAAAGTGAACTGAGGGCCTCTATCTGATATGATGGAACAGGCACACCATGCAACCGAACTATCTCCTAAATACAAATCTAGGCCAACCTCTCTGAAGTATACGTGGTCACAACCGGAATGAAGTGTGCTGACTTAGTCAACCCGTCGACGATGACCCAAACTGCATCAAACTTCCGCAAGGTCCGTGGCAAACCAACTACAAAGTTCATGGTAATGCGCTCCCCATTTCCACTCAGGTTTAGTCATTTGCTGGAGTAGGCCACATGGCCTATGGTGCTCATACTTAACCTGCTGGCAATTTAGACACCTCGCAACATACTCAATTATGTCCTTCTTCATCCGCCGCCACCAATAATGCTTCCTCAGGTCGCGATACATCTTCGTAGCACCTTGATGAATAGGATACCGAGAACTGTGTGCCTCCTCTAGAATCCTCTCCCTCAAGCCATTGACATTAGGAACACATAGACGACCCTGGAGTCGCAGAACACCATCCTCGCCGATAGTAACCTTTCTGGCACCACCCTGTAGTACTGTCTCTCTAAGAACCAAAAAGTACGGATCATCAAATTGATGAGCCTTGATCTGCTCCAATAGTGAAGACTAGGCAACGACGCATGCAAGAACTCGGCTAGGCTCTGAAATATCCAACCTCACAAGTTTGTTAGCCAAGGATTGAATGTCCAAAGCTAATGGCCTCTCTTTTACTGAAATGAATGCCAAAACTACCCATACTCTCCACTTTTCTGCTCAAAGCATTCGCAACTACATACGCCTTTCCCGGATAATAAAGGATGGTAATATCATAGTCCTATAGCAACTCAAGCCACCTGCGCTGCCTCAAATTGAGATCCCTCTGCTTGAACAAATGCTGCAAGCTGTGATGATCGGTGTAAACCTCACAGGACACCCCATAAAGATAATGCCTCCAGATCTTAAGAGCATGAACAATCGCGGCCAACTCCAAATCGTGCACAGGGTAATTCTTCTCATGGGGCTTCTGCCGATGTGAAGCATATGCAAAAACACGCCCTTCCTGCATCAATACTCAACCCAAACTGACGCGTGAAGCATCACAATACACAGTATACTTCCCCGAACTGGAAGGCAACATTAGAACCGGTGCCGTAGTTAAAATTATCTTGAGACTCTGAAAGCTCACCTCACAATCATCGGACTATCAGAACGGAGCACCCTTCTGGGTTAATCTAGTCAAAGGTGCTGCAATAGATAAGAAGCCCTCCATAAACCGACGATAATAACCTGCTAACCCCAAGAAGCTCCTAATCTCGGTCACCATGGTAGGACGAGGCCAACTCTGAACTACCTCGTTCTTCTTAGGATCTACCTTAATACCCTCGCCTGATACAAAATGCCCCAAGAATGCTATAGAATCTAGCCAAAACTCACACTTGGAGAATTTAGCATATAACTTCTGTTCCCGCAAGGTTTGAAGCACCACTCTCAAATGCTGCTCGTGCTCCTCCATGCTACGCGAGTAGGTCAAGATGTCATCAATGAAGACAATGACCAACAAATCAATATATGGCTTGAACACCATGTTCATCAAATCCATAAATGACGTCGGGACGTTAGTTAGACCGAAGGACATCACTAGAAACTCATAATGGCAATATCTAGTCCGGAAAGTAGTCCTCGGAACATTCGAATCCCGAATCTTCAACTGATGGTACCCTGATCTCAAATCGATCTTAGAGAACACCCTGGCACCCCGCAACTGGTCAAACAGATCATCAATCCGCGGCAATGGGTACTTGTTCTTGATGTTAACTTTGTTCAACTGGCGGTAATCAATACACATCCGCATAGTCCCATTTTTCTTCTTTACAAATAACACTGGTGCACCCTAAGGTGACATACTCGGCCTGACGAACCCCTTTGCCAGCAACTCCTCAAGTTGTTCCTTCAACTCCTTCAGAGCCATACGGTACGGTGGGATAGATAGGGGCTGGGTACCTGGAGCTAAATCAATGCAGAATTCGATATCACGATCTGGTGGCATGCCTGGAAGATAAGAAGGAAATATATCAGAGAACTCCCGGACAACGGATACTGAATCGATCGCCGGAGTCTTTGCGGTAGTATTCCGAACATAGGCTAGATAAGCCAAATAACCCTTATCGACCATGTGTCGAGCCTTCATAAAAGAGATGATCTGACTAGGTGTGCTGACAGACGAACCCTTCCACTCTAATCTAGGCAACTCTGGCTTCGCCAAGGTAACAATCATGTCATGGGAATCAAAGATGGCGTGATATGGAGATAACCAGTCCATGTCCAGGATGACCTTAAAGTCGGTTATATCAAGTAGCAGAAGATCTGGTCTAGTCTCATAACCACAAAATGTAACAATGCAGGATCGATAGACCCGACAACAACAAATCGCCCACCGGAGTAAATAGAAGTACCCAAGGACTCACGAGGAACACCCAAGAAATGAGCAAACAGAGATGACACATATGAATAGGTAGACCCTGGATCAACTAATACCAAAGTATCCCTACCGCAGACAAAAATAATACATATGATCACGGGATTTGAGGCCACTGCATCTGGTCTGGCCGGGAAAGCGTAGAATCTAACTGGAGCGCCACCTGACTAGCCTCCACTTCTGGCCTCCACCCCTAGGATGGCCCCTATCCACCTACCCTCCGCCTTTAGACGGCTGATGCGGCTACTGGTGCTGTAATCATAGGCTAAGAATCTTGCTGCACTGCCTTGTCCCAAAGCTTGGGCAGATTCTCCACATGTGGCTGAAATCCCCGCACTCGAAACAACCTTTCAGTACGGAGGACTGCTATCCTGAAATCTGAACCTGATGGCCTGAATACCCACTGGAGGAACCTTGAATGGCTGGTGGGCGGTAGGAATTCTCCAGCATGGCGCTGAAATAAGGTCGAACTGGAGCACCCCGAGGAGGCGACGATGCTGGATATGTGGGCCTGCTAGGCTAACCTCTCTCAAACTGACCTCTTCCCCTAGATTGAGCACCACTGAACCCTCCAGAATAACAAAATCGATTGTCTCGCGGTATTTGCTCTCGGTCCCGCCGATAATAACCCTCAATCCTCCGAGCTATCTCCACAACTAGCTGGTAAGAAGTCCCCATCTCAATCTCTCGGGCCATAGTATCATGAATACCGGAGTGCAACCCTATAACAAACCTCCGCACTCTCTTAGCCTCAATAGAAAATATCATAAGTGCATGGAGAGAAAACTCAAAGAATCTCGCCTCGTAATCGGTCACTGACATCTGGCCCTATTGGAGTTGCTCAAACCGAAACCGCAACTCTTCCCTCTGGGAGGGTGAAATATACCTGTCCAAGAAAAGGCGTGTAAACTGATACCAATTCAAGAGAGAAGAACCTGCTGGTCTACTAAGAAGATGAGACTTCCATCATCTACGAGCCCTGCCCTCCAACTGGAAAGTAGTAAAATCCACCCCGTGGGTCTCTAATATCCTCATGTTGTGCAGTCTGTCCCTACACCGGTCAATGAAGTCCTGGGGATCCTCATGTCGCTCACATCTGACTACAGGAGGGTGTAGCATAGTCCATCTGTCCAATAGCTTCTGCGGCTCGCCGGCCGCAGCTGGTCTAGGCTCAGGTATGGCCACTGCCACTGGCTGGGCTCCGCCTACGGGAAGTGTGCCCTGGGTCTGATACAGCTGCATGCTCAGGAGCCTAAGCAGTAGGGCTTTGGGCTCCCCCTCCCGCCTAAGATGTGGCTGGGTCTGCTGGAAATAAACCAGCCTGGGTCATAGTGTCCATGATCCGTAGTATATGGCCCATGACCTCCTGGAAGCCCAATGCTGACATGAAATCTACCGGGGCTAGTTCTGCTGCAGTCACCTCATGCTCCTCAATAATAGGATCCTCTACCAGATCCGCTGGTGGCATGGTTTGGGCAACTCTAGGACGTCCTCATCCCTTACTTCGGGCCGGTGCCCTCCCCCGCCCTCAGCCTCAACCTCTAGCAATGGGGAAGCAGCTCCTCCGCGATCTGGAACATCCGCCATGCGCGTTCTCACCATCTGTGAGAGAATAAGAGAAAGATACTTAGTATAACATCAACTGCACAATAGGAGGTGAAGAAAGAGTAGTCTCCTAACACCCTATAGCCTCTCGAAGATAAGTACGGACGTCTCCGCACCGATCAGCAAGACTCTATTAGGCATGCTCATAACTTGTGAGACCTACGTGAACCTAATGCTCTGATGTCATGTTGTCACGACCCAATTTCTCCTATACGTCGTGATGGCCCCCAACGTTACCTTTAGGCAAGCCAACAGTGAACTAACCGTGTGATTAATTCTTTTAACCTTTATAAAATAACTGATTTTTAATTACTGCATAATAGGAAGTAAAATTTAATAAGATGAGAGATAAATAATTTTAAGAGCAAATGAGATAAGTAAATATCCCAAAAAAAAAAAATATCATCATGTATCTACTAGCATAATCTCCATGACCTTGTGTCACAAGTGTATGAGCTCCTAGTAGAATAGAAAAAAAAATACTACACTACTATTTGAAGTGAAATAGACAGAAAGTAAAAACAAAAGGAAGGCTTGAGGTGCTGCAGAAGTGTAGCATGAGTACATAAACAACATGTACCCAGTAAGTATCTAGTCTAACCTTGAAAAAGTAGTGACGAGGGGTCGACTTTGACACTTATTATGGGCTAACAATAAAATACTAAAATTATAACTAAGCATGGACTATATAAATACGGCTGAAAACTCAATAAGAAGAAATAAATGAACAATTCTTTCACTAATAGTAAATCCCAAATTAATTCCCATCATTTAGCAAATTAATCTCTCAAGCTAATGAAGCAATATCAATTATAATTGGACTCCAAGAATTATCACGCACGAATTATGCCGAGGTCGTATGGCTATAAACTGTGCACTGCCGAGGGTCGAATGACACAAATCATAGATGTATCTATTCTATTACCGAGGCGTTCGGCCCGTTCCACAAGAAGAGAAAATACTTTATAAACAACTTGTTCAAAGATTATTAAGAGACTATTGTTCAAAGAAATACCAATTCTCATTAGCCGTCAAGTAGCCCGTCCAAATTTGACCTTTTACAATTCTTTTATCAAGTTCCTATATGTTTTAAACAATTAAATTAGCAAGTAGGGTGCAAACATTGTAGTATAACGTGATTTGGGTCCTAGGCTACCTGGGCATAAGAATACTTAGTAGCTACTTACGGGCTCTCATCACCTCGTGCGTACGTAGCCCCCCACAAATAGAAGCACATATTAAATCAATTCACCTATGGGGTTAATTCCCTCTTACAAGGTTTGAAAAGAGACTTACCTTGTCTCAAAGCTCACTTTCGGATACACGATTGTGCTTTAAACCCTCAACTCGGTGCCAAACGACTTGAAACTAGTCAAACGTTATATAAAATAGTCAATACATGTTCAAAAGTTTATATACTAACTATTAAAGTAATTTCCCAACCCTAATTAAAGACTTCTAAATGACCTCCGGGCCCACGTGCCCGGATTCCAGAAATTTTTGAAGAAAGTTGTTACCCATAACCTCATGAACTATAATATATGATTTTTACTAAATTCCATAATCATTTTCGTGGTTAAATCCCATTTTTATCAAAGACCTAGATTTTGCTCAACAATCCTATAAATCCTACCATTTTTCATGTTAAATCTACTTATGATTCGTGTATTTAACTAAAGAATTGATAGGGATCACTTACCTCTTGATGTTGATGGAACCCTCCCGAAAATGCTCTCAAGATCGTCCAAAACTAAGTGGGAAATAAGGAAAATAAGGCTAAGTCCTACAATAAAAGTTGTTGCACAGGTTGCAGGTGTCGCAATTGCGGCACCTTGTTTGCAAATGCGAAGGTCAAAATTGCGACAAAATCTTCGCAAATGCGAGTCCTGCCTTGGCCGGGCTTCTTCGCAATTGTGAAGCCTATCTCGCAAGTGCGAACAAAATCTTGCATTTGCGATACCTGAGACACCAGGAAAAAAAACCCAGAAAACTGAAGTCTTCCCATCCATCCGTATGCGTCCGAAACTCAACCGAGCTCTCGGGGCTCCATACCAAACGTTCATACAAGTCTAAAAATATCATACGAACTTGCTCGCACGATAGAAACGCCGGAATAACGTCTAAAAGCATGAATCGGATGCCAAAATGCATGAATAAAATCATGAAAACTCAAAACTTCTAAAAACATATCCGCACATTCGATTCCTATCAAATCACGTCCGATTGACCTTAAATTCTGCACACAAGTCCTAAATGATATTACGGACCTACTCCAACTTTCGGAGTCGGAATCCGAACCTGACATTAAAAATTCCACTCTCGGTTAAACTTCCCAAAAACCTTAAATTTCCAACTTCCGCCAAATGACCCTGAAATGACCTACGGACCTCCAAATCCACATTCGGACGCGCTTCTTAGTACAGAATAACCATATGGAGCTATTCCCAGGATCAGAATCCCAAACACACATCTATAACGTAAAAATCTACTTCAACCCAAACTTATAAAATTCACCCAAAATGCCAACTTTCAATATTGGGCACCGAAACATTCCCGGGTCATCCAAAACCCGATCCGAATATCCTTCCAAGTCCGAAATCACCATACGAACCTATGGGAACCATCAAATCCCGATTCTGAGGTTGTTTACTCAAAACGTTAACCGAAGTCAAACTTAGCCTTTTAAGGCCAACTTAAGGAACCAAGTGTTCCGATTTCAACCCGAACCCTTCCAAATTCTGAAATAACCATCCCCAAAAATCATAAAACAGTAAGAGCACATACGGGAAGTCTTATTTAGGGGTAACGGGATTCTAAAAAGCAAAACGACCGATTGGGTCATTACAGAGAAGCTCCGGGCACAACTTGCCTTGGCTGTTGCAAAACGCGATGCCCTTGGCCAAGAATACACGGCGCTGATATCCAAATTGGAAATGGCTTCGAACGAGGCCTCTGAAGCCCAGGACATGCTAGCCCGGTACAAGAATAATGTAGAGGTAGCCAAGGCCCGTGTTATAACGAAGGCCGAGTATGTGAAGTGGCTATCCCGGAGAGAGACTCTCGAGGAGATCCAAGCCCAAGGAGTTGACTTAGCGACTGACATTGCGGAGGCCAAGAGGCTCGAAGCCGAAGCTAAGGCAAAGTACCAGCCCGAGGGTTCAGATAATGAGCTGGGTTCCGAGGAAGACTAGGTAGGAGATGTCTTAGCTTATTTTTGCCTTTTTTTGCACTTTTGTACTCATACATTTTGTACTCTGGGACCATTTAATAGTGCCTCTATAAATACCTTTTGATAAATAAATGTATGTATATATATATATATATATATATATATGAAATTTTCCTTCGGCTACATATTGTGTTATTTAACTTTTTTGCATTTTTTAATGATATATGACTTGTTTCTCGGTCTTAATAAGCCATCATTGCCTTAACATAGATTTGACATTGCTTAAATTGTTAAAATTTTCAAAGCCCGGATGAGGCCTGGGTTAAATAATAACTCTGAGTTGCTTTGACTTCGGAGGACCCGATAAAAAATAAAGTCTTTGTTAAAATATTCGAATGATTTATCCAGACACAGCTAATTTTTGCCGAATGCGGCTCTTGTCATTGCCGCAATTCAAGTTCGATTGACTTGGTTGTGTCGGAAGTAACCTTTTATGGATTTAAAACGTGTAAGGACCTTACCTTTTATGCACAAACTCAGACGTCTCCGAGCCGTTTATACGTCGTGATCAAAGTTCTACAGGCTTTGTATCTTAAGTTGGTCGTGAGTTTTTGTGTTTGGGCCCTGACTTGTAGGCTCGGGGCCTTCGGGATTTAGTAGCCCAATTTTCCCGATCTTATTATCGGGTAGCAGTCCCCGATTCGGTGTGACCCGTAGGCTTAGGAGTCTTCAGATGGTTGTGCACGGTATTGTGGATTCTTACTACTTTCGGGGTTTCATGCCCCCATTTAATGGTGGCATGTGGGCCTAGAAAGTTTTGAACCCAATATTCATTCTAAGTGACATAGCATCGCTTGTGCTAATGTGAACCGATGAAACATAGAAAGTGGATTTCTTTTTATTACTTAAAATGTAGTGTACATAATTGAAGATACAAAACTTATCCGCCATGGCGAGAATGAGCTATACGGGCACGGTTCGTTTGACCGTTTGACCCTTACAATAAATACTAATATTCATGCCTTGGCTTTTGATGTCGAATAAGAGTGCCTTCTAAATTTACGAACTTAGGTCTTTGGTTCTTGACTCAGGGTATGATAGTCCCTAGTATTCAAGACTGAATTTTGAGGGCTCGAATACTATTGATCCGATATGGACGATCCGTAGTCCCCGATCTTAAACTGGTCTTCAAAACTAGGGTGGCATGCTTACTATTGCCTTATTAAAAACCTTGCATTCGGAAAAAATCGGTCGAAGGAAAAAAGAGTGCAACACGTACTTTCATACCTAATCCTTGGATTTGACTTCGATCGAGTACCTACATGGGTTAATTAAAGGCGTAATAAACCATATAGAAATTATGTGTTCATACCTTAGCAGTAGTACCGCTTTAAGTGTGCCAGATTCCAGTTGTTGGGTAGTTATACACCATTTTTGAACTCGAGCTAGTACGAACCTTTCCCGCTTATGCCGGTGACTTCGTACGGTCCCTCCCAGTTCAGGCCTAATTTCCTATCATTCTTGTTCTTGTATGCAGTGTGACTTTCCTCAATACCAAGTCCCCGACTTTGAAGTGTTGAAGGTTCGCCCTTCGGTTGTAGTATCTTCCCATTCGCTATTCGTCGTTCGATGTCATAGTAGCTTATCAGAAACTTAAGCTCGGTTCTCCCACTTCTCCCGAAATCAAAGCCTCTGCGTCCTAGACTAGAGAGAACGGTGTTTCACCGGTACTCGACCTCGTAGTTGTTCGATATACCCATAGGACCTCGGGAAAAATTTCTTTCCACTTTCGTTTTGAGTCGGTCAATCCTTTCTTCAGGTTCTGCATTATAGTTTTGTTTTTTGACTCCGTTTGACCATTCGCACTCGGGTGGTAAGGGATCGACAAATCTTTTTGAGTTTGTGATCTTTAAAGAACTTATTGACCTTTCTGCCGATAAATTGTCTCCCGTTATTACACGTGATCTCGGTCGATATCCCGAACCGGCATATTATATGGTCCCAGATGAAGTTGATGACCTCCTTTTCTCTAACTTTCTCGAACGCCTATGCTTCAACCCATTTAGAAAAGTAATCGCTCATAAGCAAGATGTACTTGGCCTTATCGGGTGCCCACGGTAAAGGACCTACAATGTCCATTCCCCATTTCATGAACGACCAAGGGAAAGGATCGGCTGAAGGATATCCCCCGGTTAGTAGATCATCGAGGCGTGCCTTTGACATTAGTTACATTTTTGAACAAATTCCTTTGCATCTTTTTCCAACTCGTGCTAGTAATAACCGGCCTGTGTCAATTTCCAAACCAACAATTCTGCTCCTGAATGGTTTTTGCTAGTACCCTTATGGACTTCCCTCATCACGTAATCGGTCTCCCCGAGATCCAGGCACCTTACGAATGGTCCAAAAAATGATCTTCGGTACAGTTTCCCTTCAACTAAGCTTAACCTGGCAGCCTTAGTTCGAAGGGCCCTCGATTCTCTGGTGTCCCGTGGCAATTTCCCATTCTGAAGATGACTATGTATTTGTTTCTCCAATCCCAAGTCAAACTTGTTGAGTTTACCTCGGCATAACTTTCCTCTATCATCGAGTTCATCAATTGCACCACCATTCTGGAATTGAATTCATCAGGATCGACTAACGACCAATGATTAGCCAGTGCATCAGCCTCGTTATTCTGATCCCAAGGCACATGTTATAGTATCCATTCCTTGAACCGATGTAACCCCACTTGTAATTTATCCAAGTATCTATGCATCCGATCTTCTTTAGCTTCAAACGTTCCGTTAATTGGTTAACAACGAGGAGGGAATTGCACTTGGATTCTATTACCTCAACTCCCAGGATCTTGGCCTGTTCTAGACCTGCAATCATAGCCTCATATTCGGCTTCATTGTTAGTCAATTTCACAGTTTTAATAGACTACGTTATTATATTACCCTTGGGTGGTTTTAGTACGATTTCCAATCCGGACCCTTTCGTGTTGGAATCACTGTCCGTAAATAGGGTCCAGAGCCCCGAGCTAGTCCTCGAGGCAAGCAATAACTCTTTCTCGACCTCAAGGATCAAGGCCAGTGTGAAATCCGCCACGAAGTCTGCCAAAATATGAGACTTTATAGATATTTGGGGTTTGTACTAAATATTGTACATGCTAACCTTAACGACCCACTTTACTAGCCAACTTAAAATCTCGGGTTTATGCATAACATTCCTTAGCAGATACCGACACATATAGGGTGACACTGAAAGTTCGATTTTAGTTTCCTAGATGCGCTTAACAAAGCAAGCGCTAATTTCTCTAGGTGTGGATACCTTATCTCAACATCACCTAGGGTTCTACTAACATAATAGATAGGAGATTGCGTATATTCTTCTTCCCGGACCAGGACACCACTTATCGCTACCTCGGAGACTGCCAAGTAAAGGTACAACTACTCGTTCGCCTTTGGGTTGTGCAGCAAATGGGGACTTGATAAGTATCGTTTGAGTTCTTCTAAAGCCTTTTGGCATTCCAAGGTCCAAGAGAAGTCGTTATTTTTCTTTAGTAACGAGAAAAATCGATGGCTCTTATCCGATGGCCTAGAAATAAAACGGCCTAATGCGGTTATTCGCCAGGTCAGCCTCTGTACCACCTTAACATTTTCAACCACGATGATATCTATGGCCTTTATTTTATCCGGGTTGATCTCTATTCCTCATTTAGATTCCATGAAATCGAGGAACTTGCCTGAGCCGGCTCTGAAGGCACACTTCCCAGGGTTCATCTACATGTTGTATTACCTTAGTAAGTCAAAGTTTCCTGCAAATGTTTCAAATGGCCCTCTACTCGTAGGGACTTAACTAACATATCGTCAATATAAACCTCCAATTATTTCCCTATCTGTTCCTCGAACATTCGATTAACTAGGCGTTGATATGTGGCACCTGCATTTTTAACCAAAACGACATCACGTTATAACAACAAGTGCTGAACTTATTTATGAAAGAAGTCTTCTCTTGGTCGCCCGGGTCCATCCGTACTTGGTTAAACCCAGAATAGGCATCAAGAACACTCACTGAATCGTGCCCAGCCGTTGCATCGATCATTCGGTCGATGTTAAACAAAGGAAACGAATCTTTCGGGCATGCCTTATTCAAGTCCTTATAATCTACACACATTCTAAGCTTGTTTCCTTTTTTAGGTACGACGGCTACGTTAGCTAGCCAATCTGGGTATTTAACCTCCCGAATAAAACCTATTTTTAAGAGTTTATATAACTCGTCTTTGATGAATGCGTGCTTGGTTTCGGACTGTGGCCACCTTTTCGGTTTGACCTGGTGGAATTTTAGAGCCAAGCTCAATTTGTGAGTTGTTATCTCTGGCGGGATTCCTGTCATATCTAAGTGGGATCAGGCAAAACGATTGGCATTAGCTTTAAGGAAATCAATGAGTTTTTTCCTGAGCTTGAGGGTTAATCCCTTGCCCAGGTATACCTTTCTGTTCGGCAGGTGCTCGATCAATATAACCTGTTCTAATTCCTCCATGTTTGACTTGGAGGATTAGTATCATTAGGTGCTACAAAGGATCTCGGGACCCCGAAGCCATCTTCCTCTTCCATTGGGCATTCCTCTTGTATTTTCGGCCTGGTCGAAGTCGAGATCAGTGATTAGTATTTGGTTCCTTTCTCTTCGACCAGTCCCTCACTTTTTGATGTTGTGATTAAGGGCACCAGGCTCACTTCCTCGACAGCGAACATCTCCTTTGCGGCCGGTTGTTCTCCGAGACCGTTTTGATTCCACTTGGGGTTTGGAAACTTCAACACTTGATGCAAGGTTAACGGTACTGCCCTCATGTTGTGGACCCATGGTATCTCGAATAAGGTATTGTATCTCATATCCTCCTCGATTACATAGAACTTTGTCTCCTAGGTGGTTCCGGCTATGTTGACCATTAGGGTGATTTCACTCTTTGTTATCTCACGCCATATTGAACCTGTTCAATACTTGAATTGTTGGTATGATATGATCTAACAGCCCCCAATTATTCCACGACTCTCTATCGAATGATGTTGGCCGAGTTACCTGGATTAATTAACACACGCTTAACTCGAGATTTATTAATAAGTACAGATATTATCAGTGCATCATTGTGAGGTTGAATGACTTCCTCGGCATCCTCATCGCTGAACTAGAAGGATCTCTCCAGAACATAGTCTCGAGTTTGTTTTTCTCTTATGATAGAAAATTTGGTGCGTTTTATTATTGGCCCTTGTGGAACATCTACTCCTCTAATGATGAGGTTCTTCCTGCTCGATTTGTTTGTTGGCGTCCCTGTTTTTGAAATGGTTTCCTGCTCACTTAGGAATTTTTGAAGAATCCCATTGTTGAATAGACGAGCTACTTCTTCCCTTAATTGTCTACAATCCTCGGTTCTGTGATCGTGAGTTCCGTGACATTTAAATATCAAGTTAGGACCTTTGTGCGGGATCAACTTGGAGTGGCCTTGGCCATTTGGTCTCCTTGATGCAACCAATGGCTAACACTACACTCGTTTCATCCACGTTGAAGTTGTATTCTGAAAGTCTCGGGGCATCCCTGCCCTCGGGTGATCTGTCGAAACCGTTTATATTCACCAAACCTCAGTTACTTAGACCCTGGTCGCTTCTCCTATCTTTCCTGGTAGGGTAGCGATTGGGTTTGTTTCCCCTTCTATCCGAGTTATATGGCTGGTATCGATCTCGTGGTGGCCTCGGCTTCTGATCCCCAAGTCTTTTAGACTTGTCATTTGTTCTATTTGGATAAATCGACCCCGAGAGAGCTCCTAGTTGGTCGTCATCGACTCTGATCTTTGACCGGTACTTGTTGTGGACATCGGCCCAGGTAATCGCAGGTTATTCTACCAAGTTTTGCTTCAATTGTTGAGAAGCAACCAAACTTCGTGGGATGAGTCCTTGAGTAAATGCCTGAACGGCCCAATCATATGCAACGAGGGGCAAGTCCATGCATTTCATTTGGAACCTCGGACACGAATTCCCTAAGCATCTCGTAGTCCCTTTGCTTGACTTTGAACATGTGTGATTTTTCTTGTTTCGACTTTGATAGAGCTAGCATGGGCTTTAACGAAGGCATCAACAAGCATAGCAGACGAATCAATAGAATTTGGAGGTAAATTATAGTACCATATCATTGCTCCCTTGGACAAGGTTTTCCCAAATTTTTTCAATAACACCAATTCGGTCTCGTCATCCTCGAGTTCGTTGCCTTTTATTACATACGTGTAGGAAGTCACATGCTCGTTTGGATCCGTGGTTCCTTGTATTTGGGAATATTGGGCATGCGAAACCTTTTTGGAAATGGTTTTGGTGCTGCACTGGGGGGGGGGGAAGATTTTTGGATAAACTTTTTGGAATCCGGTCCCTTCAATATTGGAGGCGCTCCAGGGATGTGATCGATCCTCGAATTGTAAGTTTCCATCTTTTTGTCGTTCGCCTCTGTCTTTTCTCACCGGATTCCACCGTTTTGTTAGTGCTTCTAGCATTTTGATCTCCTCATAAGTTTCCCTGGGTCCGGATCCATCGGGTCTTGTGACAATCTGTTCCTCCCTCTGATTATCCTCTCTAACCCATTCGGTTCGGCCGCGTTGTGTGCGTGATTTTGACTCCACAGTTATGCTATTGCAACCTGCTGAGCTTGTAACATCTCAAAAATCAAACGTAAGCTAACTCCATCACCTCCCTCTTTGGGTGCTTCGCGAGCCGGTGGTCGGGGTGCTCCGTGAATGTTGTTTTCGGGATCAGTTGGCAGGTTGATGTTGATAGCAACTTGTGAATTGGCATCGAATAGGTCAACGATTGGAACGCCATTAGAGTCGACGGGGGCACCCGTTGCTTGGTACCACATTATTATTTTCAACATGGTGGCCTGACTCAGCGTTAACATTCAAGTGAGCAGATTGAGAATTTGACATTTTGAATAATCCTTAACAGTCAAACCGAATATGATGAAATAACTAAGTATGGCATTATGTTCGAATACTTGTAACTGGTTCCAATCGAGCCCTCGGAAGGGTGCTCTGTTTCAATTGAATGAGATAATAGCTGAAGAACACTTGAACAATTGCTAAACAACAAAAGCGAATTTTATTGCTTTGGTAAGCGTGCCAACAATGACCCAAAAAATGAAAAGGTTCCCCTTTATATAGTAGGGGAATTTCAACCCTAGTACAAATCTAAATAAAGTAAAAATTCTTTTCTTTCTTTTTTTCCAGTAAAACACAATCCGTCGTTAATATCGGGCGTGATCCGCGCTATAATATCTGGTTGATGGCGGATATTTCGGCTCCTTGTTCGTCCTCTTTAACCGTCTTCCCTTTAATCTCGATTCTTTGTTTCGCTCGAGCTTGGTTCTTCCCATGTTTGTCCATGCCCGATTCCGACATATCATTCATCCCCCTGGGCTCCGATATGTGGGCATCCTCGGCCTTACTTGAGCCAGCGTCGAATCACGCTGTCCCTCATCTTTTCATCGAGAAATCGGAAGTAATTTTATCTTCGATTTTACCCATATACAATCTTAAAAGTATTTTTACATAATCTAGGTAAATATTATATGGATGACGCAAAGAAACGGGGTTGGGATGGAGGGTTCGAGGGTAGGAGTGAGTTGTTGGGGTAGGGGTTGGAGCTGGATATTTTAGGGGTCGAGAGAAAACAATCAGCGTGGAATGCCGAGTGCCACTTCGAGGACTAGTTTCCCCTAATTCAACTAGGGAAGTTAATTTGTTGAATTTTAAGAAAAATATTTTTCAAAATATTTTGACCAATCAAACATGAAAATTGCATAATATTTTTCAGATAATATTTTTTTTTATATTAAATATACCCGAAATAGAAAAAAGAAATCCCTCGGACACCTTCTATCACAATTTATGTGTCGGAGCTCGGATTTTGAGCGTCTTCTTAATTTTGACTGTAAATTTAGATATAGAATCTTTAAATATTTTAAAATAAAATTTATATTGTAAACCACGCAAAAAGTACTATGGGTCACCATAATTAATAATTAAAAATATCTAAATGACATATGAAAATGTTATAATAAAATAAAAATTCGTTTAACTATGAAAATTCGAATTTTACCACATAAATTGAGACGGGGAATAATATAAATCTAATGTGAGTTGAATTTAAGTTGTTTGCAGTAGTACAACTTCGAATTGCATTTATCTCAACCAGCGGAAAAAATATTCAATCCCATGCATAAAAGTCGTGATATAAAACGAATATCAATTATGCAAAATTTTGCGACGTTACTAGGGGACACGCCCCTTAGAATAGGAACTGGCCAAAGCCCCAAAACCCTGACCCTAGTAGGCTCGTAGCTTACCCATGTACTTTGCAAATTCTTTTGAGGACAAATTTTATCCTTAACTAAAGATATTCTGCAGAATAGATAAGTTTATGAAGCAGGGCCAAGTTTTGGTTTGCATTTGGCAGTTCTTGTTTATTTCTGTTGACTTGAATTAGTAATTTAAAGGTAAAATAATATAATATCGGACAGAGTTTGATTTACAAGCCTGAATTTGTGCTTATCTATCTCTATATATTTATGTACCTATTTATTTATATTTATATCTATATCTATATTTATATCTATCTATATTATTATAAAAGCACGAACGAACAAAATATCCCTGAAATATTTATTGACTTTTTTAACCTTAATAAATTAAATAAAGCTTCATTGAATCTTGGATAAAATAGTAAGAATCGCAAATCGAATTCCTAAAATTAAGGTCTTTGAAGTCAAGTATAATTTATTTTACATGGAATTCTAATGCCAATATAATCAATTGTCCTATCTATTGTTGAAGTAGCTAAGACACAACCCCCGTGATTAAACCACTGTACAAAAGTGGTAGTATATATATTCCTCTTGTATTTTACGACAAGGTACAAGTTTTAATGACTCACTCCAAATTTGTACGAAATCTAGAAATAGTTTATGTGGTATTATAATTAAATTTCTTTGTTTCCTTTGGTGCTCCTAATCATCTTTCTATTTGCTAGCATAATTCTTTTCTATGTGTGATTTTAGTTTTGCTTAAGTTCCATCACTTTATTTTTTGATTGTTGATTTTTTCCTAACATAGATTGCTTTGTGTGTTATTGAGTTAAATGTCTTTCCCTTCATATATTTTCCTTTTTTTCCTTCTCTTGTCCTTGTATGGATTTGTAGGGTCCTTAAGCTAGGGTTTTGGCATCAATTATGGGTGGATTAGTATATTTACAAGGGATCGAATTTTAAAGGCGACAATCAACACCATAATCAAGCAAAAAATTTCAAGAATAACATCATTAACGGTCTAATTTCAATAGAATTTACTAATTTTTGGGAAAACAAATATTTAATGTTTTACTCTCAGTGGTGATGTGTCCTTTTTTATTTTTTATTTTTCTTGTAGAAGAGGAATACTTATGGTCAAAAAAGAAGAAGAATGAACGACATGTCTCATCAAGAAGATGCCAAGACCATATGTTTCTTGCATTGATATTTGGTCAAGAATCACACCTTCGAAGCAAAATTGTATACGTTGAATGATTTAATAATTTTGGAATAGTTGCAACGATGATGTAGAACATATTATTCATATAATTCTTTCTGATTTCTTATTATCTCTAGATTATAAACAATAGCTATGTATGTCTATTGTAAACTTTATGTAATTATGTCTGCATAGGTAAGTGGATATGATTCGAATGGCAAGGTCTCAACATATATATGTTTGTGTGTATTTTGTAGGAAAAAGGCATAAACATCCTTGACTTGTACGGGAAAATGTCATATTTTTATTAATTTCTTTGTCAAAGTTATTGAATTATTTTCTAATTTTAGTTGGATAATATTAGCATAAATGTATAATTTTATAGTGGGAGAATAATATGATTTAAGTGTAATAGCGTACATCTGAGATTTGTTCATACTACTCCGTTATATTGAGACAAAACACGTCTAATTATAGCCAAAGAAAAGTCAATATCAAAAGAAATAAATGTGCAAGGTTAACATTCATATGCATAATTACATCATTAAATTTTGTCTTTATAAAAGCAGTCATTTTCACAAGTTCACATAATTAAACTACTTTGAAAGAGAGTAAAAAAAAACTATAAATGGATGGAAAACATCAAAATAGTACATTATCCTCTGTAGAATATATTCTGAAAGAATGACAAAAAGGTAAACTCACAATTACTTTGGTCAAAAAATTCAAGCTCTAAACGACAATGATTAGAGCGAAATATCGTTCGTCTTTTTTATCTTTTAAAAATAACTTTAACCATAGATAAATTGTACTTTAAGTTAGTTTCCTAATATTTAAGAATTTGAAATCAATTAAAACTTTGCATATTAAAACTTTTCTTTAAAAATAGGCAAAAAGTCCTAATATTTAGGAATTCTAAATCAGTAAATATTTTATGTTATATAAATTATATTAATTAAAACTACATCCTTTTTTGAAATACTTATAAAATCAAGATGAGAACGATGGTGACTTCAATTGATTTCTAACTTAAAAATAAAATACGAGGACATAAAATCACATATCAAATTAAAATTGTTTAATACAATAACGTCTAAATAAAAAATTGTTTCATGCGGCACAAGTAAAGATGCATTTTAATTTTTTTTAAGCATATAAAATAATTAATTCATGTTCAGTTAAGCACCCAATTTACCATCATACTAAGTCATACTAGCCTAATTTTATATTATAAAAGCACGAAACCTCTACACGAAATGTTAAATAAACTTTTATCCTTAAAAATTAATTTTTATAATGATTAAAGTGTACATATTTTACTAATATTTAAGATTTCAAAATCGATTAAAACTTTTCTAATTAAATCTTTCATTATTTGAATTTCAATAACTAAAAACTTCACTATATAGGTAATAATGAAACCTTTGAGGGACATAAACTGAGAAGACATATGATTCAATTTTATAATTTATATTATTTGATAAATATTTAAAAAAATCTTAATAAAAACTTATGTATTTTCGGAAAAATCTTAAATCTTCAAGGGTTATGTATTTTATTGAAACTAAAAGATAAGCAAGATCACTTGTGAAATTGAACTAATAAAATTATAAAATTAGAAAATAATTTAAGGTGAATATATTGAATAATGATTGAGAATTTTTATGAATAATTTTTTTTAATGAGTTAGCTATGTAGGATCAGTATTCATCAATTGCAGAAGCTTACATTATTTTATAATTCAAATATAATTGTAAATAATATGTAATTTTCTTGTAAAAATTACTCATTTAGATGGGGAACACGCGTAATGCGTGTGAACCGAGACTAGTCAAAATTAAGTGTGCGAAATGCCATCTTTCCTCGTAAGATGTCAATAATAATTATATTGATATCTAAATCCCCAAATAAGTTGCGATTATATAAATCTTTATTGGTCATATTTTCTCCTAAGATACGATTAGAAAAAAAAGTTTAATAAAATTTAATAGAAATTCTCTTGATGATCCACTAGAAAAAGATATAAAAATCCGGTACATAACCTTATGCCCGTAGTTGTATTTGGTGTAACTACTGAAGTACATAAAGTTTGATTACGACAATTTGAGTTTTGGGTAAGGAATGTGAAAATCAACTAGAAAGAGATGTTTTAACAAAATTCAATATTTTGACAAAGAATAATCAAAGTTCAAAAAGATAAACCTGTACGTTTCAAATAAAAATGATACTGATAATATTGTTTAAAAAAAGATTTCCATGTATTACAAATACAATAATTTTTTACGTTTAGTTGCAACTTCCATGAAGTTCTCGTGAGTCGTGCGTCATTAAGATTCCATGTATTTGCTAAGGTTTAAGTTCGTTCATGGGGAAAAATTCCCTGATGATCATATAACCCAAAAAAAAAAAAAAAATTCATCAAAGTCATACAATTATATTTTTTAATACAAAAATCATTAAAAAAATTTCATTCTCACACAAAAGTTGTAATATCCAGAGAACCCAACTTTTCGTCAAATTATTCATTTTTTATTTCAATCTAATAAATATTGATTCAATTAAGAAACTACCATCCCGAACACTACCAAACCAACGAATTCGTACATTTTAATGAATTTCTTTTTTTATTCCCAAGAAGTTTTATTCAAACGAGGTTTATAAAATTATGTGAGGTGAAGCGTAAATATATATATATATATAT